>ML783842.1:842312-857626 GCA_009831015.1 Picea engelmannii
ATATATATATATCAGCAATGAAATTAATGATTTACTGCATAAATAATCATCAAATCATCAACTAGTTATTGTACAATGATGTACTAAACCAATAGATAACTTTCCAATATTCAAACACAAGCTTTGATGGTGAAAAATGGTTGTTAGATAGGGTTTTCAATGAATTATTATAACAACCAAGTTATTGTAGCAAATATTTTCTACAAAAACAAGTTTCAACCATGAATATTAGCAAGTAAATTGACAAAACGTTGGCCAATAAGCAGTCAAATGAGAAAATAAAAGAAAGCGAAAGAAATAAAAGTGAGAAAATAAATTGAGTAATTGTGAAATCAACCCAAAAATAATCTATCCCTTCCCATAACTTTTTTCATCATCATCATCATCATTATTATTATTATTATTATTATTTATGTATCGAGGAAAAGAAACCATTAGCTTGGACTCAGGTCAGATGAAATTTAGCATAAAGGAATGTGTTACCTGCTTTGCATGTGAATCCTATGAGTTTGACAAATTTGTGCATGGAGGGACTGTCAACATGCCAACCAACAGACATGTACGGTGCGGAGATATGATTAATCAATAGCGAAAAGAAACGATTACCAATCTCCAAGACATGTCAACCAACAAATGCTTTGCCACTAATTATGAAGGTATCAATTGAATTAGATTTAGGGTTTAGGGTTTGTATTTTAAAGGGATGATCAATGAATTCATCAAGCCAATTAGTATCACCTCTAGGGACCTTTCTATCAGGAACAAGGTGGTCATGATGCAAACAAGATTCATAACATGGATTCAAAAAGATTGGGATGTCTTTAAAATAGTCATCTTCATTGAAGAAACATATGCACTTAGGAGGGATATGCCTGCTACTATCAAATTCTTTAAGCTCTCTTGATTGAAACAAAGGATTATAATTTTTTTTATACAGTTTAAGATCTTCATTGAACTCATAGATATCTGCAAAAGAGGACTCCTCAGTTGTATCATTAAAGTCATGATGATGCACATCATTTGACCACTCATTAGCATTATCATCGAATACAAATATATCATAAATTGGTTTGACATGGTCAGAATTGATTTCTTCATTTGCATAATTAAAATTCCCATCACATGCGTGCGGATAAGAGGCTCGAATTAAAAGATGATTTTGGGGTTGAGTTTTTTCATGAGGTTTAAGAAGGGTGATGTTTGGGATGTGAGAGGTGGATTTATCATTAAGCATCATGATATAATCATGATCCTCTTCACATCCAAGCTCTTGACCACAAGTAGTGAATTCATCATAAATAGGCCGTAGGAGAGAGGGCTCCCGAGATATACTCCAAACATGATTTGAAGATTTTGACTCAAGAAAGAACATGTGATCCTGTAAACTCTTGATGACTAGGATTAAAGAAGACAAATCCTTGTGTGAATCATAAATGCCAAAGGAGTAACATGTTCTATAGATTTTTTGTTCGAAGTTGAGGTAAGTGGATAGAGCTATATCTAGGTTTTGAACATTCTTTTCTTCCAACCACCATCGGTAATGAGGAGGTAGAAGTTTGTAGTAATGAAACAAGGAAATCAATTTGGTAGGGAGAATGGGAGTAAGAATTCAATTATATAACTTGATAAACTTAAGATTAAAAGTAAGAATACTCTCATTATCCTTTATGTGTAACTGGTTAAACCTCTTAAGATACTCGTAAGTACTATCTAAATGCCCAAAGGTAGAAGTAAACAAGTAAGAAAGTGAAAACCAGGTAGAGATGCATCCATCAGGAAGGTTGGCAAATAAATAGGCGACATCGCCCTGAAGTGAATTCATGAACAAAAGCATGAAACTATCATTATTTTTTACTCTGAGAATGGTGCAAGCATTCGAAAATGCACGAAGATGTTTAATTACAGTAACAGTTCCGTCACCATGAAAGAGAGGCAGATGGTTCTTGAATTTGTGAGGTAAAGGGTTAACTGGGTGAGCGAACTTCAAGGGAGTGGGCACAAACCAAGGGAATTTATTTAGGTCTTCTTCAAACTCAAAAATCCCATACTTGCTAATGAATTTCCCAAGGTTAGTAGCTGAAACCACAGGGTTACAACCACTAAACAAACTTTCAATCAGTTGAGACATTGAGGTCTAGGAAAAATAAAATTGAAAGAATTAAAGCAAAACTAGGAACGAACCATTGAATGGTCATCCCCAGTATGGTCGCCAAAAATATGATGACGTCGAGGGACTAGGGAGTCCCCAACATCACATTTCAGCCTCCCGCAGGGCTAGGCAGGAAGAGGCGAGAATATCACCCTAGACTTAAATCCCCAGACAAGAATGTGCATTAAACTCCAAGCCAATTTTCCTCTAACCTATAGTCCAAGTGTGAATTCCTTTACCTTGTAATTTTACTTTTAGTATTATTTGATTTTTGTTTAATTAATGGTTTTGATGCTTTTATGTTATAATTTATACATTTGACATAACAAAATTATATCCTAAAAGTATTTAAAGAACTAAAAAAAATGTTACCAAAGTAATGTTTTATATTTATTTTAGCAAAAAAGTAACTAAAGTAAAATTAAAACTAGAGAAAGTTAATAAAACTATGTTGGTTTTAAAAATAATTTAATTAAAAGAAAAGTTTATTAAACCCAAACATTTGTTTGAAGGCCTAAATGATATAATATTTTTCATATTTCCTTTTAGAAGTTAGGATGTGATCAATTAGGATGTGTTTAATTACAAGAAAATCATAATAGTAAAGAAAGAAAAAAGTTTATACATATTAAACAAGTTAATAACAAAAGCATACATGATTTTTACAAATAAACATATTCACAAGTTTGTTTATTTTTTATTTTTTTTCAATGTTATATTAAAAGAAGATGAGGAAACCTGAGAATTTAAAAAAATAACAAAGAGACAATTTCAGAGTGCAAAAAGAATTTGATTTCATTTAAAATGCTTCCCATACAAATCCTTGAATTTTCGAAACCTACAAGTCTTTGCATAGACTAGGGCCATGTATATGGTTTTTAGCCACTCTAGAACAATGTTACAATAGAAAGACTAAGCGCGAAAATAAAAACAGAAAGCTGAGCCAGAAATGGAATGGAACAATGATGGCGAATCATAAGGAGAAAACCTACATATAGAAATCGATTAGCGCCGAATAAGATCGAGCTTGAATACAACAAACTAACAAGTAAACATTCACCTTATGAAAGCCAGCAAGCTCATCCTCGCTCTATCCTTTTCGTTGCTTCACAAGACCCCTTGCTACCAACGATTCTATCAATCCCTGTTGAATATGTAAAAGAAGAATGACATGAAGCAGACCTCACAACACTCCAAGCATACCTCTCTATAATTTTTCTACCAAAGTTTTTCTCTCACATAATTTTATTTCTCTAAAATTATATTCTGACCCCTTAAACTGTCTACTCTTCATTTTTATATTTTTCAGTAGGCGGTTCCAACAGTTTGGTTCATTTAATGTTTAACAAACTAAATCTAGTACTCTTGTTATTTTCTTCATTAAGAATTTGTCGTGCATGTCATAAATTAAATTATTCTCACACAAAATTTCTTGATTTGTGCATTTGTCATGTTTTATTTTCTTGTTATTTTGTAATATTTCTTCTTTTGCATCTATGCTAAATATATTATCAATGTTGGGCCTCTTCCTTGTCAAAGGAACTGAATCACTTTTGCAATCATCTAACTGGAAAACTGAAGCTTCATGTTTTAAGACATGCATTTTTTGTACAATGATATCCATGTTTGATCCTTTCTTGGAACCACCAGTACAAAATTATATGCATCTCTAAGGACGCCCATATGAGTCCTTTTCCAATTCCTCCTTGAAATTCTCAAATGCTTCATCTGCCTCTTCCATAGCCTTCGAAAACAACAAATGTTGAACAATGTTTGTTCTTGACAATTACTCACCTTCTTTCACATAAATGACAGACTTTTCAAGGATACGCTGCGGTCACTCAACCTCATTCTTTGCATAGTCTTCACCCTTCTCAGTTATCTTTTTGGTAGCCTTCAAATAAATCTTCCCATAGCTTGCATAAGGGCAAGTCAACCTTTCAAACACAGCCTCAAATTTGGCCAAGATAGCCTCGTGTTCATGCACACCAACATTTGACAATTCATGCACCAAATCATCCATATTATCAACTTTTCCAGCAAGGGATGTCAGACGGCCCTACCCATCATTGTTTGTGTTGGACTTTTCATTAATAAAAGCAACAAAGGTATCCAAATCACGACCACTGTCATAATCTTCACCAGCCTTATTGGTCTTTGGAAAGAACTTCAAAGTTGGAAATCCACTAACCCCATACTTTTCTCCGAGGTCCTTGTATTTATCAGAATCAACATTGGCAATCACAACATCTTTCTCTGACTTGAAAGTTGTTGCAACCTTTTCATATGTAGGAGCCAGATTTTTGTAGTGACCACACCATTGGGCATAAAACTCAACAAGGACATCTTTTGATTCATCAAGAACGACTAAATCAAATTTTTATGGTGTTAACACCACTACCTCTGATGTAGGAGCAGTCACTTTCATGTTGGTTCCTCCTTCAGTATTCACAAAGTTGGTAAGGTCTTCTGCAGTGCGACCACCATTATAGTCTTTTGTCTCTAGTGATCCTTTAGGGAACCACTTAAGAGTTAGAAAACCAGAAACACCATACTTACTACAAAGGGTTTTATGCTCGTTGCTATCAATATAGATTTGATCTTCTTGAAACTTGCCCCTAGTTTCTCATATTCATGTGCAAGTTTTTTACGATGCCCACCCATGCTTATAAAAAATGCAATCCAAAACTTTGGCAGCTTTGACAGTAAGAATCAGGGCCTCTCTGTCTCCACAGCTAAGTCCACTTAACTGTAATCCAATATTCTAAAATTTGGCCATAGTGCCCATCTACATCATATGGGACATAGGCTGCATCATCCTTCTGCAAAATCTCCCTATATTGTTTCCATGAAATGTATTTAACCGCAGAAACTTCAGTCTCCTGAAGTGTAAAGGCTTCCAAAGGAATTGGCACTTATATGGGAAGTATCGCCAGTAGAAATATGACCTGCGCTGGAGATATCCCATTAGTGAAAATCTCGCCACGACCTGGATTTGCCATATTTTGAGCGAAGCCGAGAAAGAAAATATGCCCATCACGAAATAACCAGAATTTGCATATATAATCACTGCATTGCCAAACTTGTTTTGTATCATGAAAAAATAAATATTGCAAGACGTGCACGTGGCCTTGGAGCACCGTAGAATCGAATTCAGAAAGGCTTGCATGGAAAAAGTGTAGTAGAATATGTGTTATTTATCCTTTGAATAGAGAGCTCTTTCATACTATTTATGCTCAAGAGAAAAGCAACGTCAAACCTTCATTAATCATGGTGGTGTTCATTTAAATATAATACTTAGAATAGACTCACCTTGATTAATCATGGTGGTGTTCATTTAAATATAATACTTAGAATAGACTCTTAGACGGCTTACACATGGAATATATTGTGAAAGAGTGGGTCCTCCAAACATAGAGATGGTATGTGTGTATGGGTTTATGAGAGGTACTTTATTAATGCCAAATAAATAGTTAAATTTTGATTTTGGGTAATAAAGTTATGATGTGAAAATAACATGACAAATCATGATATAATAATACAACTTTGTTTTTTTATATGGAACAAGGTTGAAGACATGGTGCAAGAAGTATATTGGAAAAGTGAAAGTGAGTAATGCCACAATTTGGTAAGATATGGAATATGTATTCACTCTTTTTTTAGAAGCGTTTAAAAACATAAGAATGTAAATGTTCCACTTATGAGTAAAAAAAGAAATGGTATTTGAGAAATGAGAAATGGGAGTCAAATGTGATGGTTCAAGAGTCTCAAAACTTAACTAAGCACCATAACATCTTGGTCGAATGCTAATAATAAATTTGTGCCTATTTAAGCCTGTAAGCTGTCCAAATTCAACATTGACCAATGACCATCGTTATTAACAAGTATTCATCCTAACTGCAGATATTTTTAATGACATCTTCTTTGAGTGTGTAGCAACAACTCAACAAGAGCGCACAAGACTTTGCACAGGCAATTCTAAAATGAGGGGGGAGCTTGGCAATACTTTGTTGGTTAAGTATTGTTGACAAAAATCATCATCAACACCAAGATTTGATGGTTTTTGTTTCAGTGTAGGATCAAGTATATCAGGAGATGTTGCAGTTCTCATGCGCTCTACGGAGAGCACATGTCCCCAAGTAGGAGCCAGATGTTATCCCCATTTTGTGGGATAACTAAAGAGATCATGTCTCGAGGCCCTCAGGTTGAAGATATGGAGTGTCGAGAGACTACATGACCAACAATGTCCACTTGCACAGATGGAGGCCCTTCTCACCACCATAGAGGTCGGGATTATCAGATGGTATCCACCACACCAGTTGGATTACTAAAGGCACTAAGCCTTGCTCCATGAGGTATAATTCAGGTATTATGGTGAGTGCCATTTCAATATTTGAGGTATTTTGAGTATGTTTTATCTTAGAATTCTTTAGATTTAATGACATACGCTTGGACATTATGTCTTTTTCCTTGTTTCACCTTAATGGTTGGCATTGTTCCCTAGTAAGTGGTCTTCCTCGGGAATGGGTTTTCTATTAGGAACTCCCTTGAAGAGACATCGTACCGTTCCCAGCCATACTTACCACTTTCCAACACCTAAAACCCCCCATTTCCTTGTCTCTTGGGGTTGCAGTGTGTATTGACCTAAGAAGTTGTTATCCCTCATTCCATGTGAAGAAGGGGATAAAGGCCCAGAGGGATTGTTGTTGGCTAAAATGATAAAATCCTATATATAGACCTTCCAAATGCTTCACCCAGGAGAAAGAAATGAAACACTTCTCTGTAAGAAATGAGGGACCTACAAGAATAAATGATAATGAATGCTTAAGGCGTTAGTTGGAGAATAGGAGCTCTCATCATGAGCTGACCTATCATGATCATGGGTATCTAGCGGTATGAAATTACCATCATCTTGTCACCAAGCCAGGGAAGTGGCTCTCAGTTACATAGCTGAGAGAAAGGGGGTCTTATCACGAGCCAACCTTCTCATTTTCACAAGGTAATTGTGAGTGACATTGTCATTATCTAGACACCACGCCAAGACAGTGTCCTTCAATTCATTCCTCAAAAAATGAAAGAAACAAAGAATGGAAAGAGGATGGGCTTGGAAAAAGTGCATTGCAAATGAAGGCGCTACACACCCTTTACAAAGGCACCCATGAATGAGACACTACAACCCCTTATATGCCATGAACCCCATGCCCAGTGAGTCTTGATCCATAACCACTTCATCTACTTCACATGGCTTAGAGAGGGGTCACTTGGGAAACACTCCTTGACCTAGGGAAAGATCTACCCAATAAGACACCTCATCAACCCTCCCATATCCAAGCTTGGCAAGTTGCATAATGCCTTTGAGCACTTACTTGTTTGAACGAGTAATCTTTGATGCACATGCTTAGGTGACTCATTTATTGATTTGATTTACTCACCATGATATTTTGATGTGAGATCCTTGGAGGGCGTGCTTATTTGTCTTTGCAGGACCTAGTTGGTGGACAGTTTTGGAAGAACAAGCCTAGCTTGGGCTTCCATGGGGCTTCAAGCCCACAAGTTGGTTTCCAAGGGCCTGGATGTCGGACGACAGAGACGTACCTTTAGAGGCCTAGAAGGCATCATGTTTGACATGACCTAGCCATTACTTTCCAAACGTTTTGCCTCTCCTAGGAAAAACATCACCTTTGGAAGCTTGACGTCACCTAGAGGGATAGGGTTCGGTGGTGAAGGTATTGCTTGATGATATGTGGCCCATTTTGAAAGAAGGAAGCTTGAAGACCATCAAGAGAAGTCTTGGATGAATGACAAGTGGGCTTTGGAGACCTATCCATGCATCTACTACCCCAACGAATTCTTCAAAGTGCCAAAACATTCCCTAAAGGGGTGATGTCACCTATTCTAGGGTTTATTCTGTGTAAATGTGAATTTTAAAGGTGAATTGTTTAATATTATTTTGTTGCAAGGGGTAGGATAAGGGTTTTGGACCCCTTATATTATGTTTTATCCTTGCTAATGTGGACAAACTATGTGAATATCATTTTGTATAAATAGAGATCATAAGATCTCATTTTGAATCATAATTGTCCCATTGTGAAGAGCTAAGGACTGAAATTTTCGCTACCCTTGAGGCTTTTTGTTATCTTGTGCTATGGTATGGTGTTTCTTTGGTTATGGAGTACATGATGATGATGCACTAGCCCTTGGAGGTCATTTTCTATCTATTGTGGTGGTTATATTGGCATGCTATGGTTTATCTTGTTGCTATTTGGATTAGTAAGGCTTTTACTTGTTGCTATCATTTGTAATTCAAACTCAAGGTAGACTTTGCTAAAGCTAAGTAGGAAGTATAAGTGCATACACCGCTACTCTAGCTCTACCATAATTTTTAATCATAGAATAATTGTTTGCAAGGGTTTGCTAAGGAAGTATAAGGGCATACACCCCTTAGTTTTAAACCCTATCTAGGTTACTCGCCTTGGGGAATACGATGATTTATACCCCCAAGGAGGTAGTAGCTTTATCTCTTTTCTTTTAACCCCATTAAATCATAATCAAAGGCACTAGTCATTGCATTGGAGAAATAAAATGTTGCATTAGTAAACGTGAAAATTTGATGTTTTGAGGTTCTCTCACATGGGCACTGTTTCTTGAGCCCTAGACTATCTTGCCTCATTGAGGCATCCTCTTTCACCCACTAAAACTTGATGCAGTTACAAAAATAACCTACAACCATTAGGGCTTCAGAAATCACACCCTCTAACCCTAGATAACTCCTAAACTAACCATAGGAATTGGCTACAACTTTTCCCTAACAAATTACTAACCCTAGCGCACTTTTTGAGCTAGTTTGAGGTGATTTTTATTGGCTTATTTTTCTGTTACATTGCTTGGTTTTCTACAACCATAAGGCTGATCAATATCACTGCAGTAACCTTTTTGTTGCAACCTTGCTTTTATGCTAAAGTCTTGCTTTATCATTGTTGAGTTAAACTAGTCTTAACTAGCTTGTCTCTTGCTTTTTAATTGAGAATTTAGCACTTATTTTGCAGCTACTATTATATTTTATGTTATGATATATATCATTGATTGTTGTTGCAATTAGGGACAAAAATATTAACTTGCTTTTCCACCTAACATACTGCATTGTATACTTGGTTTTCATTGTGTCTCAGGAAGGTATTCTTCTCTCAAAAAATCACTCAAAGCATTGGAAATGATAAACCTTCCCCAAGACTCATTTCCAAGTTCCCTTTTCCATCTAGAAACTTACCCTTTAGGGGCATCCATTCATACATCTCATTTTCCATATCAAACCCCCTAGGGTCAATGAGATTCCCCCCTTCAGGTGACTTACTTCACCTCTAAAGTGACGGGAACACCTGCCTAAGATGACAGTGGGTAGGTATTCTCTAAGTTGTTGCCAATTGGTGGTTGGGTCAGGTTTTTCCCATCCTACAACTTATGCAATAACATATCCCAAAATGTGTCTCAAGATGGTCCCCTTCTCTTTAGATCCCAAGCTCTGAAACCATGTCAATTTTCACATGCAACTCTATGTGACTAATTTCATATCTGAAAATTGCTTCCTAGTGATCTAATAGTAAACCCTAGCTATTATCAGTGAACAATTGTACATTGAAATTATTGATTGAAAAATATAGTAGTTGAAACAACAAGATTAGAGAAGAATCATCAACACATATGAGACACAATTTTTTTATTCTGTAACTTTATCAAGTTCAAAAATTATGAGGGAAAATCCAAACCTCCCATCCAATACAAATTCACCAAAATCTGAGGACAACCTTGTCCTCCAATAAAAAAAAAAATCAGAAAACCAAACCTTAGCAAATCCCTGGAAGTTTCCTCTACCTACAAATATGTTGCAAACCACTTGTACGACATGTTGATGTCACATATACTACTACCAACATCTTCCTATATGGACCTACTCCTACCAAGAAACCTTTGTATGACTGTACGCGATTCACTTTACTGCAACTTGCATACATACGCGATTGTGCCCACTACAACCTGTGTATACGTGATTCACCTTACTGGAACTCGTGTACATACGCAATTGTACCCACTGCAACCCACGTACATGCACAAAGACATGTACATACACTTATGTACGATTCACTCCACTCATACAATTTCTTCCCTAGGCCAGATTTTCCATAGTTACAAACATTCCCTTGTTGAAATCACCAAGCTCCCTGGCACAAGTGCAAATTCACTTATGCCAACTCCATCATGTCTCTACACACTCTTTTCACAATATGAAATGTCACAATGACTTTTCTCCTTTATATACAAGTCTTAGGGGTGAACATAGAAGCCCCTCCACAAGTCAACATCAAATTAGACTTTCTTGTGAGTGTGAAGCCCCAACACAACCGCATAAATCCCATCACCAAACCCGTGAAGCCCAAGCTTCATTCCAAAGGCGGTTTTCACCAAAATAAGAGTGTAATGTGGAGACCGTGATGATTTCCACATGCCCAACACCTAAGGCATGTGAGAATACCTGCCCGAAGCTACAAAAATCAACAAACATGTTCTCAAATATTTGAGGCGCACAGTGGAGTATGGTCTAAGATATCTTGGAGATGAAATGAAGTTGCAGTAGTATATAGACTCAAAATGGGAAGGCAATGAAACGGACAGGAAGAGAAAATCAAAGTGCTACTTTAGCTTGGGATCAACGATGATATACTTGTTTAGCATGAAGAAGACTTCCATGGAACTTAGCTCAGCAGAGATAGAGTATATGGCATCTATTACAATGAGTTGTAAAGCCATTTGGCTTCACGAGTTGCTTGTTGATTTATTTGATCAGGAGTTGGAGCCCATGTTGATTTACTATGATAATCAGAGTTGTATCAAGCTCTTTCTAAATCTAGTGTTTCATGACATGTCCAAGCACAAGCACATAGAGATTATATATCACTTCATTCAAGATGGGATTCAAAAGGGAGCAATGAAGCTCCAATTTATTCCCACCAATCAATAGGGACCTAATATTACGACCAAGCTCTTATCAAAAGGGAAGTTTGAAGAATTTAGAGATAGACTTGGATAGGTGCTAAGAGGGACTGTTGAGAAATGTAGCTCAAGCAGGATCTTCTTGCACAAGTTAGGTGTGAACTTGTGAGAAGTAGTTTGAGATGATTTCTTAGTGACCACTTAGGGAAAGGAGAAAATAATACCATTTTATAATTTTACTTAAATAAATAAAAGTGAAAGTCAGATTCCCCATGTTCTCATAATCTTAGAAATCTAAATGAGATATTCTAAAATATGGTGAGTTAGATTTGTTCTAATCTTAGTCGTACACTACATTGTTGAAATAAGGTGGTCGTTAGGATTAAGGAGATTAGTTGCTAAGATTTGGAAAATTAGTTGCTTAGATTGAGAAGGTTGGTTATCTCTCTCAAAGCATCAATATGAATTTTATCCCCATTTATTAGGGATAACTAAGGAGATGATGTCTCAAGGCCCTCGGGTTGTAGACATGGAGTATTGAGAGATAGATGAATGACAATGTCCACTTGCAAAGATAGAGGCCCACCTCACCATCACAGATCTCAAGTTCATCACGATGGTATCCACCACATTAACTTATGTTCGAAAGACATTGGGTCTTGCTTCATGAGGTACAATCCATGTATTATGGTGAGTGTCATTTCAATATTTGAGGCATTTGAGTATGTTGCATTTAGATATTCTTTTGATTATGTGACATATGCTTGGAAATTATGCTCTTTGCCTTGTTTCACCTTGGTGGTTGACATTGGGCCCTAGTAAGTGGTCACCCTTAGGGATGGGTTTGATGCTGGGAGGTCTCATTGACGAGTCATTCCCGACCATACTTGTCCTTTTCCACACTTCGTCTCCTCATCTCCTTATCTTTTTGGATTTTCAGGTGTATTGACCCAACAAGGGATTGTCCCTCATTTCATGGGAAGAAGGGGCTGGAGGCCCAGAGGGGAATGTAGATGAAAACAGATAAAAGTGATATTACGAACCTTCCAGATTCTCTCCCAAAGAGGTCTTGAAGACAATGAAATGTTTCTCCTAAAAAAATCAAAGACATGCAAAAGAAAATACGTGTATATAAAATGTCTCGCTTGTTAAGGGATCTACACAAGTGCATTACAAGCTAGACTTTAACCCCATGGCACTATGCGTACCACTCCCTTCAAGTGACACTATGGTACTGCCCCCAAGCTAATTGTTACCCCATAGGGAGTACCCAATTGTTTGAACCTTAATTAATTAATGACAATAAATGGGCTTGGAAAAAGGATGCATTGAAAACGAAGGTGCAACACACCCTCTACAAAGGCACCCATAAATGAGACATTGCGATCCTTTTTATGTCATGAACCCCATTCCCAAAAGTCTTTCCCCCATACACATCACTTAGAGAGGAGTCCACTTGGGAAACACTCCTTGACTTAGGGAATGATTCAACCAATAAGAAAATGATTCACCCAATAGGTCACCTTGTCAACCCTCCCATACCTAAACTTGGAAAATTACATAGGCTCTTTGAGCACTTGTTTAGTTTGATGAGGTGGCTTGGATGCACATGCTTAGCTGGCTCTTTTTTTGATTTTATTTACTTATCATGATGCATTTTACTTGAGATCCTTTGGGAGCATATTCATTGTCTTTGTAGGACCTTGCTTGGTGGACAATTTTTGAAAAACAAACTTGGCTTGGGCTTCCTTGGGGATTGAAGCCCACAGGTTGGATACCATGGCCCACACACCGGATGATGATAATAGTCTTTGGAGACTTGAGAGACACTATGGAGGATCTCACCTAGCCCCCTACAATCCCAACGATTTTCCTTTGGAGGGCTTGATGTCACCTCTGGTGGTGATGATGTGTTTTGATGGACACTTGGCATTTTTTTAAAGAGGAACACTTTTTGCATGGCAGAGATGAGCCTAGCGCATGAAGGATGAGCCTTAGGAGGCCCAATAACCTCCTCCCTTTTCTCAAAAATATCACCCTAGAGAGGGTTGATGCCATCTTTAGGGTTTCTTATGTGCAATTTTTTAAGTTAAATTTGAATCTAATGATGTAAAGGGGAAAAATAAGGGGAAACATCTCCCTTATTTTGTGGTTTACCCTAAGTTAAGTGGAAAAACACTTTTTAGAAGTTTTAGTATAAATAGAGATCAAACTCTTTCATTTTATCATAGCTCTCCAATACCTGGTTGAAAAGACTGCTTGGCTGAAATTTGCACCCTACTTGGGAAATTTGGATATCTCTCTCTTGTACAAATGTCTTTTGGTGATTTCTCTTGGTATATTTTGGAGCTAAGGTGGTGCGCACCTCTTGGAGGATTACTCTCTTACTTATCGATGGATATGGTTTGGTAAACTATGGTTTGATCTTGCATCATGTGGAATTGGACCTTGGTAAGGAAATTTCTGCATTTATTGGTTTTTTCTTCTTGTTCCATGTTATTCTTGTTTGAAATCCTAGGAGGAGAATGAGTGTATACACCCTCCTCCAAACTTCATATCATTGCTAGTTGACAAGTCATTTTAATCAAGGT
This sequence comes from Picea engelmannii, assembly GCA_009831015.1. Taxonomy (NCBI): domain Eukaryota; kingdom Viridiplantae; phylum Streptophyta; class Pinopsida; order Pinales; family Pinaceae; genus Picea; species Picea engelmannii. The sequence goes on from ML783842.1 coordinate 856,038, forward strand.
TGTTAGGAGGAGTACAAGGGTGTACATCCTCCTAGATCTACCTTAGTTTGATTTGCATGCCCTAGGGATTAAAAGGGTTTACACCCATAGGGATATTGTGGATCTAACTCATACATCCAATATTCCATTTACCAAAATTTTAAAGGCACTAATTTGAAATTTGCATTGGAGAAATAAATTATTTGCATTAGGTAACATGATCTTACAAGATTTTCAAATTGTTTGAAGTGGAATCAATTCTATGATTTACTAGCTTGCTTGAGCCACAAGGGGTCCTCTTTAGCCAAGGACATATTATTGTTTTCATAACTTAAATCTATAGCCATTAGGACTGCAACAAATTGCTCTCAAACTTTTACTTTTACTCTCTTTTCAACCGTCAAAATTTGCTAAAAAACTGCCATATTAATCTACTTGACATTGTGAATCTTTCAAGTGGTTTACTTGTAATTTTTGGTGGTTGGAATTTTTTGTTGTAGCAATATTTTTCTACAACCATAAGGCTGTCATAATATCTCTGCAATAACATCATACATCAGTCCTCTAATACCACTAAATTTTGTGCTAAGTATTGGAAATTAATCTACATGTTTTATGCTTCATTTCTCTACTTTAAGTGGTTAAATCTACAATAATTAACTTCATTTATTGCTGATATATACTCTTGTTTACCATTGTAGTTTGGGACAACAAGCTTAACGTGTTTTTCCATTTAACTTTGATCTTGTATACTTGTCTCTTCTTGTGTCTCGAGAAGGTACAACTATCTTCTGTAGGTACTCAAGCACTTGGCAATCATTGACCATATCAGACTTGTTTCCAAGCCTTTCTCCACTTAGTAGTTTGACCTATAGGGGTATCACTTCCATAACATCACCTTCTATCTATTTCCCCCCTAGGGTCACCCGAGATTCCCACCTTGTGTAGGATTTATCCTTCACTAAAGAGAGTGGAGGGTTTATCTAAGGTGACAGTGGGTAGCCTCTCCCACAGTTATCTCCATCTTGTGGATTGAATCGTGTTAATGTTTATGCCATTATTATAGTTCCTTGCATTTCAATAGATAAGAACATCATAAGAACAAGATCATTGAGAAATACACATTCACAAGAGACGCAACATTTATCCTGGGAAACCCTCTAGGGGAAGAAAACCCAACAAAAACTTCCTTATCATAAATAGCTTATACAATGTTCAAGAGATAACTCAAACCAATACAGATAGTCCTCTCCAAGAGATGTGCCACTCTTCTTCTCCTCTCTCCAACTGGTAATTGCATCTTGCCTCATAAGAGAATGAACAAGTGAGTTGTGTTAGAAGTGAGGTGCTAGCCTCCTATATATACAAAACTGGCACGTGTGAAAGGTCACAATTGGTAGGGCCGACCTCTCACTCTGGGTGGGTAAACCCACCTTTAATTAATTCTGGATCTTCCATAATAACTGATGGGGCCGACTTCTTATTCTTCCCTTTGTAATTGTCCGATGACCAATCCGCAAAAGGGGATTTGGTCCTTATACAATTACCAACATGATTAATCCACAATGGGGATTAATCCAATAACAATAATAATAATAATGACATGATTA
>ML783842.1:873502-887698 GCA_009831015.1 Picea engelmannii
CCCAAACTCGACATTCTTCATGGTGCTCAAACTTGGTTGTTGCTAGGAAGAAGAATGGAAAAATTAGGCTATGTATTGATTTCAGGAATTTAAATATTGCATGCACAAAAGACAATTATCCTCTTCCCAAGATGGAAACTTTGATACAAAGGGCAACAAGATCAGGAATGATTTCTATGGTTGACGGTTTTTCAGGATATAATCAGATCAGACTTAAGGAAGAAGATAGGTATAAGACTACTTTTACCACTCCATGGGGTACCTTTGAATATTTAAGAATGCCATTTGGTTTATCAAATGCTGGAGCTACTTTTCAAAGAGCTATGGATTATGCCTTTAGGGGATTAATTAGAAAATTAATAGAAATATATCAAGATGACTTAACTGTTTTTTCTAAGGATGGAAAGATTCATATTAATCATCTTAAACAGGTTTTTGAAAGGTGTAGAGAGTTTGGGATTTCCTTAAATCCTGCTTAATCAGTTTTTGGGGTAACGAAAGGTAAACTCTTGGGCCATATTATTTCAAAAGATGGGGTCAAGTTAGACCCAGAAAGAGTTGAAGCAATTGGAAAGGTACCTTTACCTATTTCAAGGAAAGCTCTCCAATCCTTCTTAGGACAAACCAACTTTGTTCATAGGTTCATTCCTAATTATGCTGAGATTGTGAAACCTATATATAAGTTGCTTAAGAAGGATGTTAAGTTTGAATGGAATGATGAAAGTAAAAAAGAATTCCAAGATATTAAAACTGCCATATCGGAAGCTCCCATCCTTATTAGTCTAGATTATTCTAAGCACTTTCATATTTTCTCTTTTGCCTCTGAAGATACTATTGCTAGTGTATTACTTCAGAAAAATGATCAAGGCCATGAGAAATCCATTGCATATATGAGTAGGGCCTTGCAAAATGTAGAATTAAAATATCCTATGTTTGAAAAACAAGCATATGCCTTGGTGAAGTCACTTAAACATTTTAGAGTCTTCATTGGATATTCCAAGGTGATTGGTTATGTGCCTATTTCAGCAGTTAAAGATGTTTTATGTCAGTCAGAGAGACTAGGTGCAAGAGGTAGATGGATTGCAAAAATCCAAGAATATGATTTGGAAATCACACCCACCAAGTTGGTTAGAGGTCAAGGTTTAGCTAAAATGTTGACTGAAGGGAATGAAAAGGCCTTGGGTATGGTTTTCCAAAATTATGATCAAGAAATCTCCCCTAGTTTATTAAAGCTTGAACAAGTAGAGTGGTATGCAGATATTATTTTCTATCTAAAAAATCTTACTTGTCCAAGTCATCTTGTGGGTCATAAGAAAAGGCTTTGAGGTTAAAATATTCTAAGTATGTTCTCACTAGGGATGGATTAGGATGGAAAAATATTGACGGGGTTATCCTTAGATGTGTGGATGATGTTGAATCAAAGAAACTAGTGGATGAACTCCATGTTGGATTTTTTGGTTGACACTTTGCAGCTAAAACTACTACACACAAAATCCTTAGAGCAGGATATTATTGGCCTACAATCTTTTTAGATGTGCATCAGTTTGTGAGAAAATGTGAGCCTTGTCAGCTTTTCACAGAAAAGCAAAAGTTAGCCGCCCTCCCTTTACAACCAGTTGTGGTTGAAGCACCTTTTTAGCAATGGGGTTTGGACTTCATAGGAAAATTCAAAGATAATTCAAGTAATGGATATTCATGGGTTATAATAGCTACAGATTACTTCACCAAATGGGTTGAAGCCATTCCCACTAAGTCGGTAACTGAAAAGGTTGTCATGTATTTCCTCGAAGATAGGATTATTACTAGATTTGGGGTGCCTTCAAAAATAGTGACAGATAATGCTAAGGCTTTTTGTTCAGTAGAAATATCTTCATTTTGTTTCAAGTATAGTATTATTTTGTCACATGCATCAGATTACTATCCCCAAGGAAATGGTCAAGCATAATCAAGTAATAAAAACTTAATGGCCATAGTTAAGAAAATAATTGGTGAAAACAAGAGATCTTGGGATAGTAAAATTAAGCATGCATTATGGGTTGACAGAATTACTAAGAAATCAGCGACAGGGAAAAGTCCTTTTGAGTTATTATATGGTTTGGAAGCTAGGTTTCCAGTGCACCTTAGACTTCTTACCTATGATTTAGTTCAGGATTTTTCTACAGAGCAGGATGCATTTTAGAACAGGGTTAATCAGATAATAGAGTTAGATGAAAGCAGAAGAAATGCATATAACCAGAATTGCAAAAGTCAGAGGAAAGTTAAAAAGGATTTTGATAAATCAGCAAGGCAAAGGGACTTCACAGTTGGTGATACAGTTTTATTATGGGATAAAGGCAGAGAGAAACCAGGAAAACATGACAAATTTGACAGTTTATGGTTGGGTCCATATGTGATCCGGGAGATAACAGGTCCTAATTATTTCCATCTCGACCATTTGGATGGTGAGCCCATTAACATTCCGAGGAATGGGCAACAACTCAAGCTCTTCTACAGATGATGGGCAGTTTGGTGTCCAAAGGGACACCCTTTGTAATGTATCTCTAACCCTTCTCCTTGTATTTTCAATTTTGTATTATTTCATTCATTATGTAACTATGTACTTAGATGTTTTTGATATGTCTTAGTTTCATTTTATAATTATAGATGTTGTACCATAGCTATTTCATTATGTAATTTTTGGTTATAGCATTTTATTTATTCATTATATATATGTGTATATTTATGTTGGGTATTGGTGAGCATTTTTGGTTTTGTAGATTCCGAAGTTCTCGTATGCTCTCCTCCTCAAGTGAAGATCAAACACATGTCCCCATGTGGAGCCATATGTTGAACACCTATTCAACTAGGGGGTCAACTCCATATACCATAAATATATGCACCTGATGGTGCTACCATGTTGAAGACTTACTGGTTCTACAAGGCAATTTTGGCCTTCAGCATTTTATTGTAATTGGAATTTCCGCTCCCCTGCGTGGGATAATAATGTAATAAGTCTACATGGATCATAGTTTAAGTCAGTTGAATTAGGATTTATTCATTAGGAGAGTTCCTTTCACTGAGTTTTTTTTATCCTCAAGTTATTAATTTGGCTTTTCAGCCTTATTAATTTCCCATGAGTTTTTCATTCCTCACAATAATTTCTCCAAAGTAGTGAAAGGCGTTCTAGTGGACGAGACCTATGTAACTAAGGTATAGGAATGTTTTAAATGACCATGTTATACATGTCCTTGAGTCTCGCGGAATTCCATTAAGTTTTGATAGGATTTTTTAAATAATTAAAATTCCCGCAAACTGGGGATTTTTAATTATTTTCGATGTAAAATGTAAAAAAATGGTCTTTGGGTATTTTATATAGGGGTATGAGTACTCAAATCAAATGGATCATACACCCCTACACCCTTGGACCAAGTCTTAGCTCATTTGGATAAGTTTTGTTAGGCCCTTGTCCAAGTTTAGTCAAAGTCGGTAAAAAATCAGCATGTAATTGGCTTAATTAAAATAGCCAAATTTTGTAAAAGTCATGAAAGTCACGAGAGAGTGTGGGAAAAGTGTCCCAATAGCCTTTCCTAAGTTGGGAAAACATTTTTCAACTTAAAAAACCCACCTTAGCCTAACCCACAACCCACTTTCTTCATTCTCCTAGAAGAGGGGCGCCCCCCCACTTGCTCAATATCTCATAAAAATGAAATACTTGATGGGGACCCCCAAAAACTTAGGAAAGTACCCTACTTGACCCCACGTGACTATTATATAAAGGGAAAGGGGGTTTCCCCCTTCCCAACTCACCTCTCAACCATCCCATCACTCTCTTGACCTAGAGGTGCGCCCCCCTTGATGAGACCCTCTTCCATTAGATGGGTGCCACTTGGAGCCCATCCAAGTGGGCTCCCTCCTCCTCTTTTCCTATAAATTGGACCCTCTCATACTCATTATCCCATCTATTCTCATAGCAATGCTATTATGCCAAAATTTCTATCTTCTCCCCCTCTCTCATGTGCTCTCATGTGCTCTCTCATGTGCAAGTTTTGCCACAAGTATTTGTGATAAGATTTTGGTGGATAATAAAGAAAGATTTGGAGAAATTTTGGTGCATTGAGAGTCTTCTTGGTGTGCCATTGTGTATGGCTGAGGTGATACATTTCCATTTTACTTCATGTTTTGCATTCACTAGATTGTATGTGGAGATTTAAGCAAAGTATTTTTCTTGAATATAGTTGATAGTAGTATTGCTATTGGTTATGTGGTAATTCCTAAGTATTTGGAAAGTATTTTGCAAACTTTTGGGATGCTCTCACCTTCATTTCTTCTTGTGTAGCAAAGGGAAGCTTATTGGAAGTCACTAAGGGTTGAAGGATTGGCTCTAGAGTGGAGACCCAACTCTCTTTAACTTTTCAAAGTTTTAATAATTATCTAACTATTGTTTCCTTGTCCTCTTCATATTTCTAATGTATTGTTGTGATATGGAATAGATCATAAAGTTTCATTAAAAATATCAAATCTTTCATTCAAGTTCATAGTTGTTTTGGGCTAACTTAGCTAACATTGTCTTGGTTTTGTAGCATGTGGGATGTATCCTTTGACATTGTTTTATGCAGATTTTTAGCACAAAGGAAGAGTTGTTACAAATGTGTTAGCTCCCAAGGCCTCCAAAGGGCATTTTCAAGTTGGACATCAAGTCCACCCTCCTTCTATCTTTCTAAAAAGTATTGTAAACCACCCTTGAGAGTCTCTTGGGTGGCCTTCTTTTCAAATCACATAAAAAGTTCAAATATTGTAATAGTTAGGATTTCTCATTTTTGCTTTTCATTTTTCACACCCATACTTGGCCAAAACGGTAGGCATTGTGCCTCCACTTGTGCCATAGTTGTGGGGTTTGAATTTTTATTTCCAAAGTCTTTTATTTCTTTCATAATACCCAACTTGGCCAATACGGTAGGCATTGTGCCTCCACTAGTGCCATTGTTGGAGTAGTTTTGCTTTCAAGTCTTTACATTCTTTCAAAGCAATTTAATTTCAATTATTTAGTTATACCCACATTGGTCAAATGGTAGGCATTGTGCCTCCACATGACCGGAATTGTGAGGCAACAATAATTTCATCTATTTTGTAAAGCAACCAATAAACTAATTTCATTATTTGTTTAAGGCAAACTAATAAAGCATCACAATACATTTACTTTGCCCCACCTTGCAAGAGGGTGGCCCCAAGCCATTCCTTGCAATAACGGAAGGCTTGTTTTAATACTAAAATCATTGCTCAAATTAAAATTTATTTCCCAACGTTTGCCTCGTATTCTCTCCCCTTGCCACTTAGTTGGATCCTAGGTGACTAGAAAGAGCTAAGGTTGGAGGTAGTAATTAGGCATCCACAACCAATTGTTGTTCTTGCACCATCAAAACAAAGACTAGGGAAGAAGCTTGGGGTGCTAGGTCGGGGACGATCTCACGGTGCTCAGCGTCCTCCAGGTGGAGTGCCTTGCAAACTTTGGGTTTGACCTGCAAAGCTAGGGTAGGCCTCGTTGCCATACTTTTTGAGCATCCAACACTCTCTTTTGGTGTGAACAATACTGGTTTTGGGGTAGTCATATAGTCTAGGACACAATAATTCACACCTAATCTCCCTAATCAAAGTGACACTTAAAATTTATTAAAATCAAGCTACACCCACTACATTCACAACACTTGCAATTCATGTTTCAAGGCAATCTCATAACATAATATCTCATTTTCATTTTGCAAGCAATCTTATGGTGGTGTGATTCATTTACAAGCAAGTTTTCATTTCAAGTCTCACAATCACATTTAAGGCGATTTGAGTTCTCATACATTTGGGTATTTTAAAAGAAATCAACATTTCAAGGCAATATCTATGTTGTGACATCTTATGTGATTGGTCTAAAATTGAATTTCCCTTTTGTATATTTGTAACATCATCTAATGTGCTTATCCTTGTTCATAAATTTTTATGTATGATATATTTCATTATTTCATTTTGTGAATTGACTGTTTCATTTATCTAATTATCTCTTTCATGTATATGGTGTAATCATCTAATTCATCTTGTTCATTGTAAGCCATCTTGTATTTCAATTTGTATATCTCAATTGTAATGTAACTCTTGTTGTATTCTATAGCATTATTTGTCTCTTGTATTAGTTGTATTTAATCCTTTAATTGTGTAATCTAATTGACCCCTTGCCCAACCTTAGGCACTAGTCATAGTTGACTTAGGGAAAGGCTTGACTCTCATTGAAAGATTTGCATTTGCATTGTTGCTTGCCATATATGCTAGTTTCCCCTCACCTTTAACAAACTAAAATTAACTCCTAGAATTCATCTAATAATTCACGTAGTAACTAGGGTCTACCCCCCTTGGCTTCTCTAGGAGTAAGCCTAGACGAAAGAGGTTCAAGTCAAAGTGACAGCATGGGCTTTGAACCTAGGTATTGTGCCTCTAAGGACACACTAAGTGAGTAGGACTTAGCTCACGTTTTCAAGTGTGTATAAGGAAAGCAACAGGCCATATTATGAAATATCTCCGTGGAACCTCAACAAAAAATAGGGAGTGTATTATACCTAACCTGGAGACCTAGCCATAGATATTGATTCCTTTCCCTTGTAAGGACAAGAACTAGGAGACATGTAAAGTTGCCCTACCCCTGTGATTGATGACAGCAGGCAGGATGGATTCATTAGTCACCTTCTCTAGGTTGAACTTTCCGATCAATACGGAATAATGCAATACATTACTTATGATGCACTTGTTTAGGGTCATACCGGGAGCAGTCATAGCCAATTTCCATTGCTAGCAGCTGCTACAGGTGTTTATGCACTTGATGTCAGTACTCCATCCTAGGAGTCAATGTCAATAAGGTGGGTGTCTATGCTTTCTTTTCTTTTTTGGAACCAATGGAGGGATCATTTCTTATTCTTGGATGGATTATTTTACATTTTGGAATCGATAAGGAGGTTTCTCCAAGTTGAAGAAAGGCCAAGGAGATTTTGAAAAAGAACAAGTTGAAAGCCAACTTGATTTATTTTATATACTTGCATCCCAGTAGACTAGGTAAGCAGGAGTAAGGCGTGGTCCCACGGATGGACGAACAAAGCCCCCAGGACTTTCTGCCTTCAGGTCATTGCATATAGACACTCATTCCCCATCATTCACAACTGGTCATTCCAGTCGATAAGTGCTAGGAAGAAGGAAGGTCTCTAGCGAGGAGGTTCGGTGCCTTTTTTCTTGCTGGTTGAGATTGACAAATGAAACCGCCCGACAAAGAGAGAAGGAACCCTTTAGAAGCAAGAGAAGGAAGGAACACATCACTAGCCAAGGCTGAGAAAAGAGAGGGTTAATCATCAATGGCCAAGAGATAGGATATTATGCCCCTATTGATTCACCATACCCGAAAGAAGAAAAAGGGACTTACCAATAGAAGAAGAAGGAGATATAGCCCACTTTTTAGAATCTCATATATAATGCTAGTTACTGTATCCCATAAAGGAAGGGCCTTATTCAAGTAGGATACACTTATGACATCTTCAACACCACNAGGGGGGGGGGAGGGTGTCAAGCCCATTATGGTATCCAGTTTTGGGTTATCCATCCTGCTTCAACTCCTTATCGAGGATCCAATCAATCAAATCGATCAGTTGCCCATTCCACTTCCCCGAGTAGGGTGGATAAAATAAAAGGTGGAAGCAAAGCGTCCTGTGCCGTGTGCTTTTGCTATTTCTGTGTGTTGTTAGTGTTGGTGATGGGAGAAGGGTAAAGGTTAAGGATTTCAATGTGGCACTCACTGATTCACTCTGGGAGACTTGGGTGGGATGACTTGATTGGTGGGAAGAGGAGGGAGATAGATAAGATATCAGTTTAAAGTATCGGTTTCAATCAATCGATAAATTGGTGGTTTTGTTTATCAAAGTGGTTGGCTCTTTTTTGGGGAAGACTCCTCCTCCAACTCCAACTCCTACTCCTCATCAATAAAGAAATCCAATCAATAATTGGTGTGCTCATTGTGTGTGTTAGTTACAATTTCACTGTGTCACGATGGAAGCAATAAATCAATATATCGTTTGGTGGGTTGGTTTGTAAAGTAGGTAGCAAGAATCAAACCTTTCATTTATTCCCGCCGAAGGATAGCTAAATAAATCACCTAATCTTGGGTGAGACCGACGAAAAGGGGTGATCATGATCATAATGAATGAGGGATTCTAGGACTTGAGCCAGCCGCTAATAAAAAGAAAGGATTCTTCTCTACCTTGAACCTGGAAAGAACTAGACACTGGTGAGGCGATCCAATCCATTCGATTGAGACGACATTCTTCCATAAACCCACTCACGATAAATGGATCCAGATTTATTAGTATAGAAATTGAACAATATGGCAAATAGACAACCATCCGAGCAATCAGATGGATGGACGAAACAAACATGAATTCATATACTCCTGGCTATGACCTTCTAGCATCAGCTCTGTATGACTAGTATGAACCTATCTCTCGCGAATAAACATATGTAACACATCTTCTATTCTCTTCATTCCTTCCATCTATCCCAGATAGGAATATTCTCAAGGTTTTGTATTGGTAGAGGCATAGGATCGAGGATTATGATTCCTCCGTAGAGGGTTTATCTTTAGTTTGAGCAAGAGTTCGAGGTTCTAGTTCTAGATTCGATGTTGAGGTATGACATCAATGGGATATCTAGGTCTGCTGGCTAGTCCTCATTCGTTCGCCCGTGGGAACCCATCTTGAATATGCGGGCCATCAATCAAGCTTTGTCAATTAAGTTCCAATCTGACCAATCTTACTATGCCTTACGCTCACAAAAGCTCACACTTGAATGAAGGGAAGGTTTAGAAATATTCAAAACCTTATCAATGACCATTCTAGTACATTTTATCACTATTTCCATTCCATCATTGATTCGTTCTCTTTTGACTCATGCTCCAGCTTTTCAATAAATATAATATATGCTCTTTAGGTCCCGACCTGGGCCTCACCCTTCTTGGCTTCGAGCTTCCTAACGTTTGAATGTCTACTACCCTATAGTTGGGTATATGCTCTTCGATCAATAAAAAAGATGTTCGTACGCAGTAATAGTCCCTCAACCCACCTGTTTACCTGACCCAAAGTTGCCTTATCACAAACGACTGATCGTGAATAACTAAGTCCCCGACAACTAGTCGTAAGAATATATGCATGTGGTAATGGTATTCATCGGAAGATGGCCTAATCAATGGAAGGAGGGATGCAAGAGCAGCAGGAGACGAGGGATACAGAAGAACCACGGATCCGTTTCACCTTCAACAAAGACCCGAGAGAAGGAAGTGATAAGGAAAGACCACATAAAGAAACATTGGCCAAGAGGAGATGGCCCCCCAGTTACCAACATATGATATTAAGCCAAGTTGTCACCTGATTAGCATATCTCAAGCCATATTATCCAACATATTAGATTGATGGATCAACGGCCTACTTGGATCAGTGCAGACACAAAGTTTTGTTACCCAGATGACGTTGAAAACCTTCTATCTCATTCACGGGTTTTGCTTAATCAAATCTCATCTTTTAAGGGATGCATTATTCCGATCGGGGGAATTGAAGTTTATTTTCTTCTTACTGAACCATGCCTTTTCTGTATGTTGACCTATGAGAAGAGGGATGTCGTTGGAGAGATTTATTTATTGATCGATGGAATACCTCGTTCGGGGCAAGCACTAACTTTTCTTGATGTAGCTAGTTGATGCCAGGAGGCGATCCAACAAATATCGGTACTACATGCCAAGTTTTAATGACAGGTTGAAATGCACTCGATCCAAGAGGCGATCCAATAAATGCAAAGAGGAAATGTTGGTAGTCTTAGTCGATGCCAGGTGTTAATGCCAAGAATTTATACACTTAATGTCGGTACTACATGCTGGTACTACATATGTTGCTCGATGAGTCGATCCAAGAGGCGATAGAAGTTGCTTATCTTATTATTGGATCATTACGTATATAACAAAAGAACATAATTGTGTTACTGCCTCATCCAATGGGATACTCAATGGGGCACAAATACACATAGAGATACACGTAGAGGTTAGGTTACCAAATGATATGGGGTTACCAATGAGGTTACACGTAGAGTATTCATTGAGCTACAACGTAGACCTACACATACCGCATAGACACATAGATTGCCAAAAGGGAGGTAGCCATGTTGATTCAAGTGATTTAGAGTTTTATTTAGTGATACCAAGTTCGACGTAGACACAAACTACCTCTCTAAAGATATACATATCTCTATACAAGACTCTATATATCTCTATAACAATCTCTCTCTCTATACAGATATACATATCTAGGGGTACGCGCTTTGTGTTAAATAAAACAAGACCTTAGGGCCACTAAGGCTAAGGCTATCGGACTAATTGCTAGGCATACATGCATTTACAATTTCTGATCACATACGCATTTTGTTGGAACTGATTATTTGAACTTATCCTAATTCCCCATTTTTGTCTAATAACAACTCGTTTTGATCAGATTGGAGGCAATATAATCCCATGCTCTTATGTTGTACTCCATATGCCATGCCCTTGGCAATTACCCGGAGAGTGCTATTTTTTATGCGACGTTCATATGTTTCTAAGAGATATCGGTCTCTACTGGGAACTAACCAATGTATCTACTATTGTATCAATTTTCAATGCTCTAAATAGGAAACATTAACACATATTTGCTGAGCATATCTTTAGAAAAAGAAAAGTAAGTACTGGGAATTTAGTCACATAATCATGAGACTAGCTAGGAATCAATCACACATAAAGGTGGCACACTCTTGAAATCTATGGAACTTAACTTACTAAGGCTGAAGGCTAGTGTCCGTAAGGCTAGTTTCCATGGAGCTTACTCTAAGGGCCATAGCTTACGGAGATGCAATCTGAAGATGAAAATGAAATGGATTCCTTGTGAGTGAGTTGCATAGACAAATAGAGAGAGACCCAAGAAAGCCGTCAGATAGAGAGAGAGATGATAAAGCTTGATTTATTGATTGACTTTCCTCGACAAATCTTGATTGATTCACCCGCCTCTTTGCTCTATGAGTGAGTGATAACGTACTAGCACCAACCCTCTAATTCACCAATCCTCGTTTGAGTCAAAAAAATGTGTACTATTACCAATATCTGGCACACTTATTTACTGATTGACTTGAAAGTAATTGTTTCAATATATTTATAAGAACTATGCACTGTAAGGAAGGAAGGGCCCTAAAGCAGATTCTCGGGTAAGGAAGATTCAGGTAATAAGGTAAGCTCGGGCAAGGACTCCGGTGAGAGACAGGTGAGGCAGGACCCTAGGCAGACTCAAGTAAGGTAGGCTCTAGTAAAGCAGGCTCAGGGAAACTTACATAAGGAAAACTCAGGTAAGTTAGAATCAGGTGGGCTCAGGTAAAGCAGGGCCCTAAGATAGATTCAGGTAAAAGGTAAGGTGAGGCATATTTGGGTAAGTTAGGCTCAAGCAGGTAGGCTCAGGCGAGGTTGGTTCAGATGGGTACCTTTTTAGGCGGACTCAAGTAAGTAAGGGCCCTTTCAGATGGACTCAAATCAGACTTAGGTAAGGTGATATAGATTCAGGTCAGACATGCTCGGGCAAAGACCGAATGAAAATATAAGATTACTTGTTGGCTGATATTGACCTAATTTTTTTCCTTCAAGGTTGAGTAGCCATAAGTGGTGTAAGAAGGTAAGGACCAGCTGCTGCACCTTCCTTTTTTATAAGTGCAGGGTCAACTGCATCTTTTTTATTTTGTAAGTGTGGGGTAAAGTAAAGACCTATTTCGCCTACCCTGCTCTTCATAAGCGTAGGAGAAGGACCTGTTTTTACCCTCAATGTTGGTTGGCTGGCTGGTTAGTCACTGTTGCCACTCTCTTCATATGATTACCGTTACTGCATTCATATCTTCTTATTGATAGTTGTTCATATAAGCCAGATAAGGTAGAAGTTCGTGATCAGACAACAGCTCTGGGAGACCATGACCATATTGCATACATATTTGTTCACTTGCAGCCGCCGCTTTTTATAATAAGTAAGGTAGATGTATTTTTTTTATAGAGCAGCTTCATGATAAGACAACTTTGGGTCAGATAAAGTTATCAAGGTGAAGACTATTATCGGAAACATTCTTTATTAATTGGTCTACTTATGAAACAAGGCACTTCAACATTAATAAGCTTGAAGCCGAGTAGGGTGAGAGATTAGGCTGGGACCTAAAGAACGTATATTTTCTTTCTTGAAAAGAAGCTAGAGCATGAGTCGTAGGGCACGAATCAAGGGTGGACCTTAAGTGACGATATAACGCGCTCAAAGGGTTATTGAGACGGTTTTCATAAATTCTTGTAAGATGCTACCCTCTGACCCAATCTAGATGACTTATATATAGCAGAGATGGTATCCTGGAAATCAAAGTAATTCGCCTAGGGTAGGGATGGATTCGTTAAATAGAAGAAGGTTAAAAATCAATTATTGGGAGTACTTAATTGGCCCAATGGCCTACTTGCTCGGTGATAAAGCAACCAACCTTCATTGGGCATTTAGCGAGGTTCCATTAGTAGATGGGACTTTCTTGATTGGAACTTTATGGGAGCATGATTTCCATGACGTTTTTCTTTCTTGAGAATTCGAAGCATATGATGAATGAATTACAGATCGTATGATTGATGGATGAGGCCATGAGCAAAGGGTGGACTGGAAGTGGCGATAGCACGCGTTAGAAAAGGAATTGGGATGGTTTTCGGAATTGACCTAAGCTTCCTTGTTCAGTCTTCACTTTAGTCTCTGGTGAAGTGATTATTCTTTAGTATAAGGTGTAAGGTAAGACTCAGTTGGCACCCAGCTATGGAGACAACCATCCAGATAAAGACTTGGTAAACCAGATAGAGACTTGATAAAGCTTGATGCATATTCGCCTCGCTCTCGACAAAGCTTAATTGATTGATTGATTGATTCGTCTTAATATACTTTAATAGACCTTTACTCGCCTCATAGACTTTGATTGATCACGCATATTGACACCAACCCTCTTTCAAATGATTGTGTTGGAGTAATCATGTATTTGAACCAAACCTTATTCACCAACCCTCATTCGAGAGTGAACGACGTATATTTTCGCTAACATTCTCCCTATTCTCTTGCATCAAGGGGGGAGTATACTTACCTATGTATGGAATTTATTGGGCATTTACTAATTGACTTGCCTCTTTACTATGTTAATACAAAGCTGGACTCTGTAAGGCATGACACTCTAATTGATCGTTTCGATACATCTATCAACTGGATGGACTGTAAGGAAGGACCTTAAAGTATACTTAGGTCATCAGGCATACTCTGGTAGGGTGGACTCAAGTCAGTAAGAACCCTAAGATTGGACTCAGGTAAGGTGGTAGGCTCAGGCGAGAGACATACTCGAGTGGGGATATCAGAACATAATCTATTTTAATGATCTGCTCATATTGTAGTATTGGCCTAACTGCTTTCATCAAAGTGAGTAGCTGGTACTGATGACCTAACAACTTTCGTTAAAGGTGAGTAGACAAAAGTGTGTAATAACAGTGTAAATTGTTACTGCATATATCTCTTTTAATTGGTAGTTGTTCGCCATAATGAGACATCGGAATAAGAGAAAATCTTCCTTTGTGATAAAGCCACTTGATAAGAGACCCACACTGGGTGAACCTCTATCCCAGGGGTCGTCTACCCTTCCAGCTTTGTCACAACGGGCCAATATGAACATCCCTACCCCCGCAGGTTTTGAACTTGTGACCTCCCCGGAGATAACACATGCTCTTAACCATTGGGCCCACTCAGGTGCTCACAGCCATACTTTATTATTGACCAAAAGTAAATTAGTTGGGGTAAGAACCACCCTCACAGCCATACTTTATTATTGACCAAAAGTACATCTACAATGTTGGCGGCATTCAAAAGGAAGCTTGAAGACGAAGAGGAGGGTGAGATGCTTGGGTTCCAGGGGTTAACCTGACATCCTGCATTTCATTGATTGATTGCGTTCCTACTCTCGTAGGAAAATCAATGTTGTGGGTCTGCATGCATCAGTGGTATATTTATTTTATTTTTGTATGCCTTTCATCAATAAGAGAAGTATGTCGATCCAAAAGAAAGATGTGTTGGAACTCCCTATTTCGTCCCATTC
>ML783842.1:888191-916847 GCA_009831015.1 Picea engelmannii
GCTCCATCACCATAACATTTGATCAGAGTCACTTCTTATCTCCCCTAGATGACTAGGCCAGAGCTGCATCATCAAAATAATAGAATTCAAGGTTCACAGGTCGACGTATCTTTTCTAATACGTGGTGTAACGTAATTCACTGGATGGCGTAGCGTATTCACTAATTGACGTAGTGTTTTTGAGGAAGCTAATAAAATCCACAGATCTGGTCTCGGTCTCCCTCTTAGTTTCAGAAAAAACCTAACTTCACTTTCCCTAAAAAGAAATATACAAATTTGATAGATTTCAAAATACCAGAAAAGCAGTAATTATGTATTATAAGATCAGTACTCAAAAGTGTATAATCGCTTAATCTGGGTGACAGTTCGGTGTGTTCCTGCTTCTATAACGTGTTTTCGCCTACCTCGGTAATTTCTAGTGCACTTTTCTTTTATATGTTCCTGTTTCCACAGTGTGTTCTTTTGCCTGGGTGATGGTCGATACATCTTGATTCAGTATGTTCGCCTATATGGTGTATTTTCGACTGCCCACGTGATAGTCAATACATTTTTCTTTAGTGGATCCACCTACATGGTGTGTTTACTTAATCCAAGTGTGATCCAGCAAATCTAGTTTCGATGCTACTCATAAGATCATCCTTAAACTATCCGGGTGTTGTCCAATAGTTTCGTCCCATTATGCTCTCGCCCAGGTGTATTTCTGCCTAACTCGGGCCCGGCGGATCCTATTCCAATGTATTCCCACCGACATGGTGTGTTTTCTCCTAACCCGGTTGGTGGCCAGCAGGTCTGGTCTCGAAGTGCACCCGCCTACATAGTGTGTTCTTGACTACCAGGCTTTAGTCCAGCAGGTATTGGTCCGACGTGTTAACCTACAAAATGCGTTCACCTCTAACCTGGATGATGACCGACAGGTATTGATTCGATGTGTTCTCGCTTACGTAATATTCTCATCTAACCCAGATATAAACCAGCCACTAGTAGATTTATTGATTGGGAAAAGGCGGTGTTCTGTGAAGCTCGCCCCTATGGGGCTCTCCGAAACTAGGCCTACGGAATTCATTCGGTCTCTTAATTTGATGAAAAGTCCACTACAATAGAGGAAGAAACAGGGCATCTATCAATTTCGTCTCGCAGTAAGGCATTCCCCCAAGATAAGTCTCATCCTCATAAGCATCTCGGCTCTCTCCCAAAGCATCTCCCTTAATGATGGCTTCAGAACTGCCTCATTCTAATAGCAGCACTCTTAATTTTATCCTCTTACGTATTCCTCAATGACTTCTTCTTAATTGCATAACCCCCATAGCAATACTCAGGATTCCCTCCCCCAACGTCTTCCCTTTATAACTACTATCTACTATTTTACTGCTTTATTCTCATAACAGTACTCAAGATTCTATTTCAAGTGTCTTCCCATGATAGCTTCTCTAAAAGTGTTCCATCCTCATAGCAGTAATCAAAGTCTTTCAAAAGAAAAGCAAGACTGACCACTCGAGGGTGACTCACTTCGCTCAACGACAGTCTCACCTTCTCGTGAAGGTTCGTGAAGGTTCTTGTCCCTCCAGCGCCAACAATCGCTTTTGCGGAAGCTGTCCACCCCTGAACATGAAAAAGAAGAAATTGATCTAACCCGTAGAGAATCTTTCAGGATGCTCTTTTAACAAAATGAAAGCATGAGCATGAGGTCTCTACTTGCCTATGAAAAAGAAAGAGAAAGCCGAACGAAATCCGGCGGGTCATGTCTCGGTCTCTTCCCATTAACACCAGTAAGAAACTATCCGAGTGTGATCCAAAAGTCTTGGCTCGGTCTCTCTAATAAGTGGAAGAAATATTCGGGGTGTGGTCCAGCAAGTCTTGGTCCGTCGTGTGAAGCCAAATTAATAAGAGGAGGAATGTTAAGTCACTTGCCCCCAAACACTTATTGAGGGGGGTCAAGGAACAACAAAGCCTGACCTTAATAAGTGGGGCGAGGAATAATGGCTCGTCCAGATATGGACGAGGAGGCTTCAACTTCACATTTATTCTTTCCACACCCAGTAGAGATTATCAGGATCTACACGACGACCTGATGAAGCTGGCCTAATACTGGTTCATTCTCAATCAATAAGCTGGCCATATGACTGGAATATTGGCCTTACGAAGCTTAGTTATACCGGTATTTTGACCTATGTGATCCTGGCCAAGGCGTCTAGTAAGTTATACAGCATTATCTTGGCATTAGCCCAGGCAATCTATATTGATGAATCTAGCATTAATGATGAAACTGGTAATGAAAATACTTTAGGCACCTTAGTTATACTGGTAAATACTACAGTAGGAGCCTAGCAATGGTCAGGTAATTGATACCGAAGTAGACTGGCCCTGTCCTGGTACTAATAAACTGGGAAATCAAACTTAAATAAGTTGGCATTGTAGTTTCTTGCCTTGCACCACTTGGCTTTGTACCACCTGGCTTTGCTGCATTTGGCTATGGTATGTAGGTCAAGGGGCAATAGAGCATAGGCGGTATCCCCCAGAACTAGAGCCATATATGGTTTCATATCCAATAGCATACCTTCCAGTGCCAAAATCAATAGCATCCCTTCTAGTTCCAAAGCTAGTTGTTCGAGAAGCAAATCTCGCAGAATCATAAACAGCTGGACCCCTACTAGTGCTATAAGCTATCGGTTCACTCTCAGTGGGAGAGTCACCACCTTGCCCTAGATTGGTGTAGATCAAATTGACACTTATACCTTCGCTTGGTTCCAGCTGAACTTGCACGAGTAGCAGTTTCTCCAGTAGCAGCAGGACGACCAACAACAGGAAAGGCAAGGACAAAAGCACCCGCCAAAGCAAAGGGAAAGACAGGAGCAACAAAGCCATAAGCATGAGAAGCATAAGCGACGAAGGCATATGCCATTTATGGACCAGAACTAGTGGGTTTTGCGTTGCCTATTTATAAAACCTAATACGAATTACAGAGCATGTGTTCTAGGGCCGGAAGTAAATAGTAGGCATAGTTCTTCCGTATCCCTGTTTGTACGTGTTAACGTGTTAGTTCTTCCATATCCCTTCCATCAGCTGTAGGCATATTCCATCGAACCGGATAGGTGGGCGTATTCTTCGCTCGAAATGGGGAAAGGTAGCAAAGAAATAAGCAAAGGAAAAACTAGGAGCACAGGAAGCAGTTTCGTTAAAGCTCGTTCAAGAACCAATGCCCTTCCTTCATTGGAGATCGTGTTTCAAAGCCAACAGCTACCCTAGGTGCATATCAAGATTGAGTCCCGGATCTAGTGGATGGCACTAATGACCGTGTTGACCCATAATTTCTAAATGATCATACAGGCCCAGCCCAGTTGGAGATCAAAATGTGGATCCTACAGTCCCCGTTGAAGTTGGCCAAGGGCCCCTAACATTCGAGTAAGGATATAAAATAAAAGGAGTAAAGGTAGCATCTCTTCCTATCCCAACATCCTTACTGGCAAGAGCAGATCCAAATCGATATGCAAGGGCAGAGGAGCAAGCACCAAAGGCAAGGGTAGCTGGAGCAACAAAGCCAATTGATTTAGTTTATCTAGTGGCAGTTTTAGTCCCATTTGTTTATTCATATCCAGTTTGATAGCCAACACCAGAGGCAGAGGTGGAAGCAAAGGTGGCATGGAAGGTTACAGTAGTAGCCTCATTAGTAGCGAAGCTAATTCCATAAACAGATAAGCCTGTTTACCCATAAATGATTGGTTAAAGCAACATATGAGTCAGTGTATGAGCCAGATCGAGTACCAAGGCCTGTTGATTCATATCCAATCGCAGCGCTAGTTACGGATCCAATGGAGATCTTGTTCCAAAAGACGAGATTATTGCAAAGATAGCGGCATCGATACCAGCAGTAATGGAAGTAGCACATGTAGTTTAATAACCAATTGAAGTAGCAAAAGCATACGAGTCAAAATAAAAGAAGGCACTACCAGTTTATATTTAACCAGTTTATGACGTTGATTACCAAGTAAGTTTTCATTTATGAGCCAGTGAAAAGCATAGGCATCACTTTGCCTACTAGCATTGCTTCCTCCAGCCTGAGAACCAAATTTAGAGACAAAGCAAATTCGATAGCTTCTCCTATACCTTGTTCCAGCCGCCCACCCTACAGATCTGGTTCCATCATATCAAGATCAAGAAGTAGACCTACTTAATTGACCCAAGTGCACTTGTTCAACCAATTGATTGAGTTTACTCAGTAGTTGGAATTGCAGTAGTTGGAATTGCATCTGTTGATCCATAAGCATTTGAGTAAGAAACAAAGTAAGCATATAAGCCAGGAGCAAGAGCATATCCAGTTCAAATTTGAGTAGTAGATATGGGTCTCTAGGGTGAAAGTAATTCATAACCCATTGGCCTATCAACAAAGGTATCATTGTGAGCACAGGAAATGTAAGGGGAGGTAAAGGCACTTACTATTGTGCCTACGAAGCCTTTTTCTCTTTTGCCTATCATTTAGTTAAATATGGGTATGCTTAGTTAAATATGGGAGGTCACAAGTTCAAAACCGGTGGGGGGTAGGGATGCTCATATTGGCCCGTTGTGACAAGGCTGGAAGGGTAGACGACCCCTGGGATAGAGGTTTCACTCCGGTGGGGCCTCGGGACGTCTCGGCCCCTGCTGAGTCACAAGTTATTGGTATATCTGGCTTGCGGGCTGTTGGATATACTCTTGGGAGGTTGTTGTTCCCATGGTTAAAAAAAAAAAAATATGGGTATGCTTATTTAATTACGTGACGTGTTTCGACCTGTACATAATAGATTCACTTGCCCACCCATAACTGGACATTATTTAGATCTTTATGCCCCGTGCCCTTTGATTTGCATACTCTGAGGTGTTTGCTAGGGCATTGTATAAGTTTTATTCGCAGTAGTGTAAGTTGCACCGGTTTATTGTGTTTAAGCAACACCTATTGATCGAGTGGAAACATCTGGGCTAGCATTTGACCCAAACAACCCTTTCGGAACCAGTAAATTATCCATAAACATCTAAGCTAGTTAGAGAGCTAGAGAATAGGCAGCATGATCAATGAAGTTTGACTAATCAATTCATCAGTTGCGATGGCTGAGAACATAAAGGATGGTGATGAGGCCTCATGCGGTGAGGCCATAGGTGGCAAGGAGGATAGGCCTAAGGAGGAGACTGCTGAGAGTGTAGGAGAGGCTCTAAAACCATGAGTACTTTTAGTTGAGACAGTGCAATCCACAGGACACAGTGAGGGCCACTGAGAGATTAGGCCTAGAGATAGCTATATAGGTTGAGACCATTTAGACTTTGAAGCTATAGAGTGAATGATATAGTAAGAGTGCCCAGCTACATTGGATCAAGATAAATTGGTTTAAGTTTGTAAGCTCGGTTAATAGGCTATATCTTGAAAGATGGAAGGGATCCCACACAGAGTGATGGCTTTTGAGCAAGGAGGGATTCAAGTGTAACTAAGCGAAGGTCTAAGTGGAGATTTGATCTACACTGATTCGGGGAAAGATGGTGATGGGGAAGCCACTGAGACTGGTTCTTCAACAGGTGTTGCTTCAATGAGATATGGAATAGGATATACTGCACCTAGGACTGGATCCGTCTCTGCGCCAAGAGGATCTGCTGCTTCTTTTGCTCGGTAAACTTAAAAGGGTTCGCCCGGTAAATAACTGTCTCTATCTCCACTGATGGGCCAACAACTAGCTCTGGGTTAACAAAGTATGGAACAGTCACTAATGCTACTTATATAAATCTAATGCAAAAAGCGAGCGACACACCCCAGTCGAACCATAAGAAAGAACGTGACATTAGACCATAGAGACGTGAAGGCCGAGGAGAATAAAAAATGTGTTGTTGGGCGTGCTACTATATTATATATCGTGAGCTTATTTTGGTCATGGTGGATAAAGGTTTACATTACCTACAACATACTTGTCAATAGGACCAGAGTCCCATATTTCAGTTGTTGTTTCACTCGCCTGTTGATCCAGTAGTTGACCTTGAACTGATTGATCTTGATCCAGTAATTGATAATTGATCCCGCTTTTGGTTGATAGAGTGAAAGAAAAACCAATATCCTCACCAGCTCAAGTAGAACCAACTATCATTTAGGTCGGGGATCCCTTATACTACGTAATAAAGCTAGTATCCCTCCATAAGATGGCGATTCACTGGGTGGTAATCTGGCTCTGTCCTCACTTTTTCTTTTGCTTCTACATCATAAGTAGCACTACCTGTAGGTGCAGGTGTCTAGGAGTGGTATTAAGAATAAGCACCTCACCCAGTGTATCTTTCTATCCCAACATCAGTGGAGAGAAAATATCCAGTTATACCTTCTTAGGTCCCATATCTATTCCAGATTCAATTGACCTTGTTAACCTAGAAGTAGGGCAGGGTGTAGAATAAAAGAAAGGCATGTGAGCGTAGGCTTTTCAACCAATAAAAAGGGCCTATCAACCTTTCCTTTACCAATGCGATCAGGGGAGTCCGACCACTATACAACATACTGCATACGGGTAAGCAGCTTTTCACTCCTTACTTTATAGGGACTAGTTACATTCCATTCTACTCTTCGTCACAAAGAAGCTAGAAGTGGCACCTTTAAGGTAACGGACAAAGGTAGAGCCCCTTTTGAAATTGACCAAAATGATTATCCAAAGCTTCCACCAGCATATCTAATTCCATATTCATATCCTCCTGACCCAAATTGAAATGCAATTACATTTCCAATTATAGTTCCAACGGCAGGGTCAGTTGCACCCATTGATCCAAAGCCGGTTGACCGAGCAAAGACTGTAGAGTCATTGGTGGCAGCGTCACTAGACAAAGTAGTAGTGGCTTTCTAACAAGCTATCAAATTGGGAGGGGATGCTACTAGCTATCAATCTGCTATTGAAACTGGGTCTTGATCTAGGCCTGGAGCGGACTATGCCTTTCGAACGAGCAGGGATGGGTTATCGAAAAATTGTCTCTGGCTTTCCTACATATCCGGCACCTTTGCTTTGTGAACACAATCCAAACATGGTAAAGGGGCACCCCTTATAGTAGATCTTGCATATGGGTAACACAAAGGGGTAAGTAACACAATTTGAAATTTGTTTCAATGAAAAACCCTATAGCATTGGTTTTTAATGAATAGAAAGAAAGGGAAAGAGGAGATATTTCAAGGCTGAAACACTACAACAATAGGATAAAACTACTAACAATGCATAAAAAATCAATCACAATACCAACAAGATTCGACAACTTGATACCAACAGACCAAAACTTTACTCTTCCTCCAACTAACCTCCAAGCATTCTATCATTTATTCTTATGGGTCCCCCTTTTCTTACAGATAAGCATTTCATTGCTTTCTTGGGGGATCCCTGGGCAAAGCATCTAGAAGGTTTATATATAGGCTTTTATAATTTTTAACCAACAACAATCCCTCTAGGCCTTCAACCCCTTCTTCCCATAGAATGAGGGACAACCCCTTCTTGGGTCAATACACCCTAAAATCCCAAGAGATAAGGAAATGGGGGGGTTAAGTGATGAAAAGTGGTAAGTAAGGCTTGGAATGGTACGATGTCTCTTCAAGGGAGTTCCTAGTAGCAAACCCATTCCCGAGGAAGACCACTTACTAGGGAACAATGTTGGCCACCAAGGTAAGACAAGGAAAAAGGAATAGTGTTCAGGCATATGTCATGCAATCTAAAGCAATCTAAGATACAACATACTCAAATGACTCAAATATTGAAATGACACTCGCCATAATACCTAACGTGTACCTCATGGATCAAGGCTCAGTGCCTCTTGGAAGCCAGCTGATGTGGCAGATGCCAACTGAAAATCCCGACCTCTATGGTGGTGAGAAGGGTATCCATCTGTGCAAGTGGATAATGTTGGTCATGTAGTCTCTCGACACTCCATATCTACAACCTTAGGGCCTCGAGACATAATCTCCTTAGTTACCCCACAAAATGGGGATAACATGGCCAGTGGTTACTTAAATATCAATTATGGCTAAGAGAGACCATTTAGGATCTCCAAAAGAACAAGTACATTAGGAGGGATGCAAACAGAAAATATATCTTGGGAAATCAAGTAATACAGATCTATTAAAGAAAAAAATATGATAACAAAGTAGGAATAATAAGTTCACAATACAAGTATATACAATTTTACAACCTTGCAAAGAACATTTAGTAAAGAGAAAGAAATCCACCAATGCATTAACATACTAAAAAGCAACCTCGATACAAAGACAAGAACATTTATTTTCTACAAGAAAAGGGAGGAATTTATGCATCATAAGAAGGGATATGGGTGTGTGTGAAGGATAACATACAACAAGAAGGTAGGTTGTCCTACATGAATGCTAAGCAGGCCTTTATGCAATTAATTCAACCCACCCCTTTTACAAATTTACTAGGGTTGACCTCCACTAAGTTGTATGGTGAGCATTATTTATAACTATTGGCTGCTCTCATTTCCATCACTTCTACCAAATCCACAAACATAACTGGTGCATGATTCCCTTAATTATATCACCAATTTTATGTATATTGAATGGAATTTCTAATTTCACTAACAAAGAAATAAAGGAAATGTATTCATGTCAACAAATGACCAGAATACTAGAATGCTTTCTGTAAACCCAACGTGAGAGGGTTATTGGACCATTAGGACCAATTGATCACTCTTAAAGTTATGATTAACTACTTTAGTGGTTCTTGTGGTCTTTCCCTTTGGGTTCTTATGGTTAAACCCTAAATGTATTTATTGGTGAGGCTCTAACCTCATTTGATATGTAGAATATGCATTTTGCATACATAATGCATTGTTCTCTTTGGGTTCTTCTTATGAATATATGCTTCATTGTTTGAAGGTGTTTATGAATAATGTTATTCCACTCAATTACTACCATGGGCTCATCTAGAAACCCTAGCATCATATTAGAGACAATTTCCCTGCGGAGCAAAACATTGTCATGTGGTTTCAACATGATTTGAATTTGTGGTATGGGTATGAAAGCATAAATGTTGCAAGCTTGGATAGACGAGAAGATTTGTGGTTGGCACGGTGTTAGAGCCAAGTTCCATGAGGAGTGGAACCCTGACCTATGGTTTCAACATGATTTTAATTTGTGGTATGGGTATGACAACATAAATGGTGTAAGCTTGGATGGCTAAGAAGGTTTGTGGTTGCATTAGCCCAGTGATGGTTCCAAGTTGTGTTTCATGTATGTGGAACCAGAGTTGGAGTGAGGCATATGGTGTGGAGATGTTGATCAACATAAGTTAAATTTGTCAAATGGATTGGCAGGGAATTTAAATATTGGCTCACTCCCTTATGTCACTCTCTTATGGATGAATTCGATTATAAGATCCCACATTTGGGTGGATTACTATCTCATAGAATCAAATCAGATCCTTAAATAATAACTATCTATGAGCCTGTAACCCTGAGTCAAGACATTCAGTTAATTGTTTGAGTGGGAATACAATCTACAAATTAATGTTATAAACTTTGGCATCCTTGTGAAATGACAAAATCATAATTGCAAGCCTTAAGCAATCACAGTGTCTTGAAATAAAAGCTCTCACACATCATGATTAAAAGATTTTAAGTGCATAAAAAATCAGCACTTGGGATCGGAAACACTATTATTCTTTCATGAGGGATATTAAAGATATTAGAGACTGCCAACATTATATTTTCCTAAAAAGTGTTATGAGATGAAAAATATGACCTAACAAAAGAGTCATTTTTGGAGTGACAATAAAATCCCCAAGAAAAGTATGATCCAAAAAAGAGTCATTTTGACAGTGACAATAAAATCCCCAAGATAAAGAGATACTATTGCAGTTCCATCTTGAAGACAATAACCTCCAATAATTAATGGTTTAATGTAGATGACTTTGGAGGAGGATATTCGACATCTAGCCAAATTGTATGCAATACCCAGTTTGGGTTTCCACCAAAAACTGCAATTGTACCATGTAATTCTCAACAATTTACTATAATCTAGAAAAATAATCGAAACAAAGATCCCATTAACCAACACTATAACCTCTTAAAATAATGAAAAACGTATGGAGTAGAATGGTTCCATTTATAAGGAGATTTTTTCTACATTTCCATCCAGTCAAGATACAAAAATTGTTGAACAATTGAGAGGGGGGGGAGGGGGTGAATCAGTTGTATCTGTGCTTAAACAATTATGCCCATTTTAAAATCTTTACAAAACACTTAATGACGATCACAATGATACAGGGAAGTAAGCAATAGAATATTAAACATCAATCACACACATGAAAGAGACAGATATTTCCCGAGGAAACCTATAAAGGGTAAAACCTCTTCTTCTTGATATGATAAGTAATCTTTATTTTCTTTACATTATCATTCTTATGAGCTCCAACTCCTCTTGAGGCTACAACCTCTGTTTTACAAGTAGAAACTTGCTGAGAGTACCAACTCTCTGATTTCTCTAGCACCCACTAGAAGGAAGTACCAACTCCCTGAGTGTTCCAACACCAACTGGATGGAAGCACCAACTTCCAGTCACACAGGCACCAACCTGTATAATAGAGAACAATAGTTCTCCCTTGCACCACCCTACCACCTTGGTTCTTCTGGCTGCAACCAGATGGAAGCTACAACTCTCTGTGTTCAAGAACCCACTTGAACTTCTGAGGACAACAATCCTCCCTAGCACCTCCCTACCACCCTTAGATATAACTCTTTGCTTACATAAATTTATTATAGTGATTCGGTGTTTATCAATGGCTTACCAATCTCATCATTATTATGCTACACTGCTATGCTCTGCCTGCATCAGTGTCCTCCTCTGCGCATGCCTTGTGCTTTATGTTCTTCTGCGATTCAACTCATGCATACAACATGCTTCTACCCGCATGAATCATTCTCAACAACAACACTCATCTATTCTCTGTTCTACATTTTTATCCTCTCTGTGCACCTTTTGCATCTCTCATGCGCAATGTCTCTACATGCTCTTTACAGTGACACTGTTCTACCCCACAGGTTGTTCACTATAACTCCTCCTTGCTCTCGCATGGCTCAACAATAGTATTTCCTTAAGATATTATGTTCTGCATGCCTTTCTCATGTCAAGTCATCTCCTGATCATCATGGAAAATCTTCATCTTCTCTGGCAGTTATGTTCCCTATGAGTTCATCATCAGTGGGCTTATCTTGAGATTCTCTGCCTTCTCTGGCAATGCGACTTTTCGTCTTCTCTGTCATAGTTGAGATTACCCTCTCTGTTACAGTTACAGTGTTCGATGCTTTTCCATATGTCAATCGCCTCTATGAACAGTCTTCATTCCCCTGGTAGTTACCTCAGGACTCTTCATCTCCTCGAGTTCTGTAGCCGATTTCATCACTGCATTCTAGTAGTTTCAACCAGTCAAGTATGGCTTCTTTTTCTTCTAAGCCCCTTCCTTCATGTGACCTTCGGCGGTGACTAAACGCCTATTAAGAAGGTGCTTTGCGGCTCGTGACCTCGGGGATCTTGGTATGAGGTATCTCGACTCTCCCAAGTCGCAATCTCCAAAATGAAGCTTAGATGGGCTAGCTTCTCCCTTAATCTGTCGATGATGTCACCTTGGCTATGACCACAGGCCAAACATTCAAGCGTTTCACTTGCCAGATCAACGGTCCAGATATCTTCTTCGATCCGATGGCTCAGATCTCATCGCGACTTCGTGTGTCGGGGTTTTGAACACAAGACAACCCTGAGTCTTCCAACTCCCGATCTCTGAAATAATCTAGATCAATGGCCCACAACCCTCTGTGATCCAATGGTTGTGATCATGTCACGACCTCGCACCTCATGAGTTCTTGCAACTTTGCCTTTGACTTTCCTGATTTGCGAGTCAATGAAATACTGAGTGCTCGCCACGTTTCCTCGTTGACATGGTCTCGCTGATGTGGTTTGCTACTTGTCATTCCTGACATGGTCTACTGCCACATGGTCTGCCACTTGTCCTTGCTGACGTGGATCTCCTCACATGGCACATGCTCTTCTCCTGGATCTGACGATCCAGATTAGTCCTTGATCCAACAGCTCATATCATTTCGCGATCTCGCATATCGCGAGTTCGAGGGGTTAGAGAACCTCTTTCCTTTGACCTTTTAGTCAACGAAATGTTGATATTTATCCACGTGTCCTCTGGCTTCAACGGCTAGGATTGTTTTGCGACCTCGTGTATCGCGAGTTCAAGGGGTTAGAGAACCTCCTTCCTTTGACCTTTCAGTCAGCGAAATGCTGATATTTTTCCACGTGTCCTTTGGCTCCAACGATCAGAATTGTTTCGCGACCTTGTGTATCGCGAGTTCAAGGGGTTAGAGCACCTCCTTCCTTTGACCTTTCAGTCAGCAAAATGATGATATTTTGCCACATGTCTTCTGGCTCCAACAACCAGGATTGTTTCGTGACCTCGTGTATCGCGATTTCAAGGGGTTAGAGCACCTCCTTCCTTTGACCTTCCAGTCAGCGAAATGATGATATTTCACCACGTGTCCTCTAGCTCCAACGACCAAGATTGTTTCACGACCTCATGTATCATGAGTTCGAGGGGTTAGAGCACTTCCTTCCTTTGACCTTTCAGTCAACAAAATGATTATATTTCACCACGTGTCCTCTGTCTCCAATGGCTAGGATTGTTTCACGACCTCGTGTATCGTGAGTTCAAGGTTAGTACTCGCCCTTATCATCTTCGTTGTTATATTGGATCCGATGGCTATCGGTCCTCGACGCTCAGATCCAACGTCTGAGATCTATTCTCCTCTTTTGTGGGCTCCTCCTGTCTGTATTCAGATTTGACGGCCATCGAGTAACAGGGAAAGGTGATTCCAATGATCATTGTTGCATCTTCCTCCTGAGCTTACGCTGATGTTCTTTCCACCCTCGCATCTTCCCTTATTCTTGTTTGTCATCGTCGTGCTAATCTTTCCATCGTTGACAAACAAGCATACTCTCGTCGTGTTGATCTTTGAACTTGCCATCAATGACAAAGAAGCATACTCTGCCTTCTATCTATAATCATGCCAACAATCTCCCCCTCTGGCACTGATGGCAACCCTGAATGACTACACCATTCTACTTAGCAGTGTGGAATATATCTCCGATATATCAGAAATATCTGAAATGTCGGAAACATTTTAACCCTCCCAAAACTTTCTGCAGAAAATTTCGCGACACATCCGACACAATGAAAGTGTTGCGACACGTTCATTGTGTCGCGAGAATTTGGCAAAGTGTCGTGGGTCGATGCATTGTGTCACCCTGTTGTGATGACCTATGGAAAAAATTTCGTGTGAGGGGTTTTAGAGGCCGCAACTTCTTTTTTTTGTCATTGTTTCATTTGTGAAGTGTGAGAGAGCTAGAGAGGTGCGAGGGAAGTCATTATGCATCTATCCAAGAAGGAGAAAGACAAAGATCTTGCTTCCATTAGCACCAACGAAGAGATCAATATTTCCAGGTATGATCAAAAACGTTTTTCTTTTGAAAATTTGAACTTTGTTTTTAAAATTTTTAGAGTTAGGCTAGGGTTTGCAATGTGCCTCTTCTTGTTGTTTTTGAATGGAAGATTCAATCATTCTAATTCATCTATCTCTTATTATTTAACCTTTGCATTATCATGTGTTTATTTTGGTTTTTTTTTGTGCCATAGGTTTAATATTTTCATCTAAAGAAAATGTTGAAGGCATTGGATCCAATGTGGGTGTATGGTGAACTAGTGCAACTTCCTAATAGACAAGTATTGACATGCAATCTTTGCGGAAAAAAGATTTTTGCAGGAATTAGCCACTTGAAATACCACCTTGCCAAAATCCCTAGATTTGATGTGGATCCTTGTCCAAACAGTACCATGGAAATTGTGCATATTGCAAACCAATCACTCATTGATATGGCTAATAAGAGGGATGCGGTCAAGGATCGCAAAAAAGAACTTGCATGTTCCACTGCAAATAGATACAGTGGAACAAGTGCCTCTGAGGGGGGACCAGTAGTACCACAATCCCACTCCTCAGCCACAGGGCTCTCAGCTTCTGCATCCCCCTCATCAACCTCATCTTACTTTGTGATGAGGTCAAAACCTAGGGGACAACCTTCTATTCAGTCATTGATTAAAAAAAAAAGAGACGGAGGAGGCCGACAAGCTTGTGGCCAAATGTTTTCTTTGGAGTGATATACCTTTTAACATTGCCAATAACCCCTTCTACCATCCCATGTTTGAAGATGCTACAATTGTTGGCCTGGGGTATAGGGGCCCTTCCTATCAGGATTTGAGAGGGCATCTCCTTCAAGGGGAAAAGGTTGACTGCACATAAAGATTAGCTTAGCTTAGGGAAACATGGAATACCAATGGATGCACCATGATGTCGGATGGGTGGACTGATGGGAAGGGCAGATCAATTCTAAATTCTTGGTTAATTGTCCCAAGGGGACAATGTTTATCAAAAGTGTTGATGCAAGTGCATATACAAAAGATGCACAATTATTATGTGAGTTTTTGGATGGATTTATCCGAGAGATAGGCCCATAGTATGTTGTCCAACTCATCATGGACAATGATGCTAATTATGTTGCTGCTGGGAGGATGCTTATGCAGAGGTATCCATCCTTGTACTAGAGTCCTTGTGCTGCCCATTGCATTGATCTGATTCTAGAGGACATGGGAAAACTTCCTTGGATCAAGGAAATCATTGATTCAGCTCAGAGTGTGACAATATATATATATAATCACACATATGTTCTTTCACTCATGAGACAATTCACAGAGAACAGAGAGTTGGTGCGTCTCACAATCACACGTTTTGCCACCAACTTCATTTCTCTTCAGTCACTCCTCAAAAGTATGTTGGACTTACAAAGAATGTTTCTTTCTAATGAGTGGGTTTCTTGTGTCTATAGCACAAAACAATATGGGCAAGACATAGCCCAACTTGTGGGACATGACCTAATATTCTAGAGTGCAGTAGGGGATGTATGTACCATTAGTGAACCTTTGGTAAAGGTTCTTCGATTGGTTGATGGTGAGAAGTCCACAATGGGCTACTTGTATGAGGTCATGGATAGGGCCAAGGAAGCTATCTACCAGTACTATGAGAACAAGGGGGAAGAAGGACTCACCAAGAGAGCTTAGATATGGGGTGTGATTGATGAGCGATGGAATAACACTCTCCATCGTCCCATTCATTTAGCAGGGCTCTACCTCAACCCTGCATTCGCTTATGCTTGTGGATTTAATTTTGATGTTGAGGTCATTGATGGTTTCCTCCAGTGTGTTCAGAGGATGGTGTTGACTCCAGCTGAACACTCAGAGATTTCTAGACAGAATGAGATATATAGGATGGCATACGGAATGTTGGGCTATGATATGGTTGTCCAAGATAACACCACAAGGATGCCAGGTAAGCTTCATTTTCAAATTTTGTTTATTCCTTTCTATATATTATATATGACATTTATTGCTTGATGGAAATATGAAATATAATTTGTTGTCTTCCTTTCATTTTATTCATTGTAGATGTCTGGTGGAAAAACTATGGTGGAAAGCTCCTAGAGATGCAAAAACTTGCCGTTCGAGTGCTTAGTCAAACTTGTAGCTCTTCAGGTTGTGAGCACAATTGGAGTGTCTTTGAAAAGATACACTCCAAGAAGTGCAACAAGTTAGAAATGTTAAAAAATTCAACAATCAAAATTTAAATTATTTAAACTTTATATTTGTTTTAATTTTAATTTTTACAATTTAGTATTTAGTATTTATTTACCAACACTAACTATAGCTCTCAATGTTCATACAGGTTAAGCACCTAGCACCTTAATGAATTGGTATATGTCTACTACAATCTAATGTTGTGGGTGAAGCAAATTGACAAAGAACCTGGCATAGAAGCCATTTCATTGGATAACATTGACACCACCAGTCAATGGAGGGTGGAGATTCAGGATCCTGAGATGGAGGAGGCCCCCGAGTGGTTGGAGGAACATGTAGATAATTTGATGGAGGAGGGGGAAATAGAAGAGGAGGAGGAGGAGGATGTTCCACTTCCAGTGGATACAGAGGCTGAGGAGGAGATTGGACTTCTAGTGGATCCAATGCCACCACCACCTCCATAGAGAGCCATACCTGGAGTTGGACTTGGGTCTGTTGGGACTGGGAGGAGGCAACACACTTTTCCTTCCACCTCGTCCCCATCACTTACCACCTCAAAGGGAGCATCTGGAGTAGATGGATCTTCCACTCCAAGCTCATCTAGAGTACCTCCACGACCACCTACTGCTTTTAGAGGAAAATTGGTGCCCTTTACTCGTAAAAGGGCTAGAGCAACAACAACACCACGACATAGAGGGAATCAATGATTTGGATTCCTATGATCTATCATTTTCATTTTATCATGTACTATTTAGTATCTAGATGCCCCATGATGATTCATCTCATGAGATACATTTATTTTGATCAGTTTATGTGATTTTGTATCTACTATCATCCTATCAAGAACATGTTTTAGAATTTTCAGTTTAGTAACGATATGTGACCACTTGACATCTTATGCATCTTATTTATTGGTTGTATTTTCATATTTATGTAGCAAAGTGTTTATTTGATGTTGTTGTTGCTTTACAAGTTTAAAAATTTGAAAAAAATGATTGTTTTTGTATTTTTTTGAGGTCTTGCGACATATTCCTACATTTTCCGCTGGTGTCGCCAAGAAGTTATATTCTGGATCCTCATCGACACTTTCCTTGACATGCCATATACAACATTGCTACTTAGATCTCCAACTGTAGCATCCAGACCACTCCTTTTCTGCCCCTTTAACATCAATGTCAAAGAAAACATGCTCCCCCTGCATTGTTGCAGTACTTTTCAGAGGTATTAGATATTCAACCAACACATACTCCCCCTGATAGGATGGACTATCTTAGGTTGATAGTGGGATCATGCCCAAATTCTGGCATAGATACTCAAACTGAGCTTGTGCAAGCGGTTTAGTGAAGATATCAACAATCTGATCTTTGGATGGAATATAATGCAAAGAAACCACAGAGTTGGTTACCTGTTCCCTCAAGAAGTGATACTTGATGGGTATATGCTTGGTCTTGGAGTGAAATACATGATTCTTTGACACACTAATTGCACTGGTATTATCGCAATGGATTGGGATCGGTCCAGTGTAATTTACCTCCAAGTCTGCAAGTGTCTGAATCATTCACAACACTTGGGTAAAACAGGTGGCAGCTGCAATGTATTCAGCTTCTGTAGTTGATAAGGAAATGGAACCTTGCTTCTTACTCAACCATGATACAAGAGAATCTCCTAAGAAGAATGTGCCTCCACTTGTTCTTTTCCTTTCATCCACGTAGTTATCCCAATTAGCATCTGAATAGAATGATAGTTGAAGATTCTGATTCCTAGGATACCATAGGCCATAGTTCATTGTTCCTTGCAAGTATCTAAATATTCTTTTGACAGCTAGAAAATGACTCTATTTAGGTGCAGGCTGATACCTTCCTACCATTCCAACGACATACATTATGTTTGGATGGGATGTTGTGATATACAATAGGTTGCCTATCATAGACCTATATGAACTCTGATCAACATCAGGTGAGTCATCATCCTTGCTTAACTTACATCCAGTGACCATAGGTATGCTCATAGGTTTAGAATCTTCCATTTGAAACCTTTTCAACATTTCTCTATGATATTTTTCTTGATAAAGAAATATTCCTTCAGACCTTTGAGTAATTTGTAGGCCAAGAAAAAATGGTAGTTCCCCTATCATAAACATTTCAAATTCAGACTGCATGGCAGAAGTAAACCATTGTACCAATGAAGCATTATTACTATCGAAGATGATGTCATCTACATAGACCAACACAATGAGTAGATCATTACCCTTTGTTTTGATATATATATTGTTTTCACTTGTTCCTCTCTTGAACCCTTTGTCTTGTATATATGTATCCATTTTGTGATACCAAGCACGAGGAGCTTGTTTCAACCCATATAAGGATTTCTTTAGCTTGCAAACAAAGTCAGGGTTATCTGACAGTTGGAAACCTTCTAGGTGTTCCATATAGACTTCTTCTTTTACATATCCATTTATAAAATATGACTTGACATCCATTTGATAGACTTTAAACTTCTTATGACAAGCATAGGCAAGAAACATTCTAATAGCTTCTAATCTTGCTATGGGCGCAAACGTTTCATCAAAATCTAGTCCTTCTATTTGAGCATACCCTTTACAAACCAATTTGGATTTATTCCTGACAATTCGTCCTTGTTCATTCATTTTATTTTTAAACACCCATTTGGATCCAATTACATTCTTATCTTTTGGTCTAGGAACGAGCTCCCAAGTATTGTTTTTCTCAATCTGATCCAGTTCCTCGTTCATTGATTTTAACCAATGTACATCTTCACTAGCTTCATTGAAGGTTTTGGGTTCCACCATGGATATGAAAGCTATATGTGATTGCTCGGTGTTTTTGATTATCCTTCTCCTAGTTTGTACACCTTTGTCTTTCTATTATCTGACTTACAAGATGATTCTTTTGAGTAATTCTGGAGGAAGAATTTGATGTTCTCTGTTGATTTGAAACTGCCTGAGCATTTGCATCTTCATCTGACTCAGAGCCTTCTTGTTCTAATTCTTGGACCTGTTCAGCTTCAACTTCACCTATATCCTCTATTGTTGATTTAGTATTGTTCACCTCTCTTACTAAGACTCCTTCATAAACGTTTATGTCAATACAATCAACCAATTTATGCAGCCTCTTATTATAGCATCTGTATCCTTTTTTGTTTGTAGCATACCCTAAAAAAATGTCTTCATCAACCTTGTCATCATACTTGCCAAGTTTGTCATTATTATTCTTTATGTAGAACTTACTCCCAAAGACATTGAAGTATTTGATTGTAGCAAGTCGTCCATACTACAGTTCATAAGGTGTCTTGTCACTGTGTGGTCTGAGGTGGGCTTTGTTAAGAACATGGACTATTGTGTGTATTGATTCTACCCAGTAGGTCTGAACAATGTTCTTCTCATTCATCAACGACCTGGCCATTTGATGAACTATTTTGTTTTGCCTCTCAACTACTCCATTTTGTTGTGGAGTTCTTGGAATTGTGTATTCTCTCTTGATCCTGTGTTTATCAAAGAATTCCTTGAAATCACTTGACATAAATTCTCCTCCTCTACCTGACCTTAATGCCTTTAACTCATTGTCTATTTGATTCTCAGTTAAGGCCTTAAATATTTTAAATTTCTCAAATGCTTCATCCTTTTCTTTGAGAAAAGATAGCCAAGTGAGTCTGGAGTAATCATCAATGATAAACATGAAGTAGTTTTCCTTCCCTGTGCCTTCCTGTCTTGATGGTCCACATAAATCCATATGAAATAGTTGGAGTGGTTTCTCTATTGAAGTGGAGCTCTTGGATTTAAACTGTGTCCTGGTTATCTTTCCTACTTCGCAGGGTTTACACACAGAGTCTTGTGGCTTTGATATTGTTGGAAGATCTTTTAATACCTCAATATTTTTGAGTTTGATCAAGTGATCAAAGTTTAGATGTCCAAGTCTCCTATGCCATAACCATATTTCATCATGTTTTCTTAGATGACACTCTTCTCTATCTTCTTTCAACACATATACATTATTATCTGTCCTTATACCTTTAGCCACCACTTGTCCTGAGTTTACAGACTTTATCTTGAAATCCTTGGAAGTGAACACCACTTCACATCCTCTGTCACACATTTGAATTACACTAAGAAAATTATGTTTAAGCCCATCTACAAGCAGAACATCCTGGGCTTTTCCTTTTCCATTACTTAAACTCACCATCCCTTTACCCTTGATTTTACCTAGAGAATCATTTCCAAAGGTTACGTTTCCTGATTTTATTTCACTTAGAGATAGAAACTTACCTTTGTCACCCGTCATATGTTTGGAGCATCCACTTTCAATATACCAGGGGTTCTTTTGTCTTTGAGCTGGCAACACTACTCCACACTTGTCATTTTCTTTCTTCTTCCAAACCTTGGCATTTTCAGCAGAAGGATTCAAATCTGGCTCATAATTCCTTAAGCGACAGTCTGCAGCTTTATGTCCAAAATTATGGCAGGTGTAACATTTTGGTTCATTGAATAAAGGATCATAACGATTGTTATGCTTAACCTGTGTCCTTTTCCCAGCTATCACATGATTTGAAGTCAATGGTTGTTTGTTACTTGGCATTCTTATTCTTTGTTGCGACATATATCTATTCCTTGAGTGTCTTGATTGCTCATATCTAAATCTTAAAGAACTGTTTACAACTTTGTGACCAAAGCTAAAACAAAAAAAAAACAATATCCATAGAAAAATCCTTTGTACCTGGAAAATGGTTGTCTTCTTGGAATTTGTTGGTGCTCCATCTTCTGATATCTTTGTTTCTGATCAGGGATCATCTTGTATTTATCAACTTCTGGTGACAAATTATTCACATGGTCTAATTGTCTGTTGACTTGGAACTTGATCATCTTTACTGGCTCTTTGCTTTCTATCTGTTTGTTGCTTGAACCACTTACATAGCCTAAACCAGTCTTCAACAAATGAGATCTTTGTTTGCTCATATTGTCGTTTAGCTCTACTGAGGCTTTAATGCTTGGAAGATTTTGGATATACAATTCTTTAAACTTATCCATCTCTTTTCTAGTTTTTACTACCTCTTCTTCCAAGGCTTCACATTTTTCCTTCTTCTCCGATAACTGTTGTTTCAGAATGTCCTCTATTTTCTTTTCCTCTTCTAATTCCACTTTTAGCAGGGCAAAGTCTTCATCAGGTTTTTTAGCATTCTTTTCAAACTGCATTAACAACTGTTTTTGTTTTCTCTTCTTGAGTTTGAGTCTGTCAATCTGTTCTAAGGCACTGATTAGTTCACCTTCCATTTCAACCACAACTTCTTCATCATTAACATCACTTCTTGTGTTTTGATTATCATAATCCTCTTTGGCCATAAGCACAAATTCATTAACCTTATCTTCACAGGAAGAGTCACTATCTGTGTCTTCTGAAGAGTCATCATTGTTTACACATAAACTTTTCTTTTTACCAAATCTCCTGGGTTTGTACTTCTTTTCACCTTGATAATTCTGATCCTGCTTCTTGTGTGGACACTTAGATGCAAAGTGACCTATCTTTCCACAGTTAAAACACTTGAAGGGAAACTTTCTTTGATACTTTCCTAATCCTTTCTTTAGTCTTCTCACAAATTTTGCTTCAATCTCATTAGGTTCAGATTCCTCATTCTTATCTTCTTTAAAAGAGGCTTCTTTAGTGTGGGATTTATCTTTACCTATCCTCATTTCATATGTAGTCGATGTTCCTAGAAGTTGATCAAAAGAGAAAGATTTTAGATCATTAAGTTCCTCTATAGATGAGACCTTTGGGTTGAACCTATCTAGCAGAGATCTCAAAATTTTATGAACTAAAGAGGCTTCCTCAATTTTTTCACCAAGAGCTTTCATTGCATTGACTAGTTCTTCAACTCTCAGAAAGTACTTTCCAATAGTTTCATCTTCTTTCATCTGTAGCTATTCAAAATGTACTCTGTAGGTTTGAAGCTTGGCATCATTTACCTTCTCATTACCTTCATAACTGCTAATGAGTTTGTCCCACATGTCTTTGGCATTTTCTAAGTGCATAACTTTTAAAATTTCTTCTTTTGCAAGCCCACTCAGAATAGCATTCATAGACTTAGCGTTGAAGCTGAATTCTAGCTTGTCATCCTTATTATCTAGTACAACTGGCTTTACATAACCAATCTCTACCACATCCCAGACATCTGCACCTAAAGCCATTATGTAGGTTCTCATCCTAACTTTCCAAAAGGCGAAGTTTGTTCCATTGAACAAAGGGGCTTTGTTGGTTGAAGTTCCTTCATGGATAGTCATGTTTAAGCTCTAAGATCTACTCTTAAATAAAAGGGGCCGGCTATGATACCAATTGTTGAACAACTGAAAGGGGGGGTGAATCAGTTGTATCTGTGCTTAAACAATTATGCCCATTTTAAACTCTTCACAGAACACTTAATGATGATCATAATGACACAAGGAAGTAAGCAATAGAATATTAAACATCAATCACACACATGAAATACACAGAGATAGATATTTCTCGAGGAAACCCATAAAGGGAAAAACCTCTTCTTCTTGATATGATAAGTAATCTTTATTTTTTTTACATTATCATTCTTATGAGCTCCAACTCCTCTTGAGACTACAACCTCTGTTTTACAAGTAGCAACTTGATGAGATCACCAACTCTTTGATTTCCCTAGCACCCACTAGAAGGAAGCACCAACTCCCTGAGTGTTCCAACACCAACAGGATGGAAGCACCAACTTCCAATCACATAGGCACCAACCTGTATAACAAAGAACAATAGTTCTCCCTTGCACCACCCTGCCACCCTGGTTCTTCTGGATGCAACCAGATGGAAGGTACAACTCCCTGTGTTCAAGCATCCACTTGAACTTCTAAGGACAATAGTCCTCCCTAGCACCTCCCTAGAACCCTTAGATATAACTCTTTTATTATAGAAATTTATTACAGTGATTCAATGTTTATCAATGGCTTACCAATCTCATCACTGTTCTGCTACACTGTTCTGCTCTGCCTGCATCAGTGTCCTCCTCTGCACATGCCTTGTCCTTTATTTTCTTCTACGATTCATCTCATGGATACAACATGCTTCTACCCGCATGAATCACTCTCAACAACAACACCCATCTATTCTCTATTCTGCATTTTTATCCTCTCTGTGCACCTTTTGCAACTATCATGCACAATGTCTCTGCATGCTCTTTACAGTGACACTGTTCTACCCCACAGGTTGTTCACTGTAACTCCTTTCTCTCGCATGGCTCAAGAATAGTAATTCCTTGTGATATTCTGTTCTGCATGCCTTTCTCACGTCAAGTCATGTCTTGATCATCATGGAAACTCTTCATCTTCTCTGGCGGTTCTGTTGCCTGTGAGTTCATCATCAGTAGGACTATCCTGAGATTCTCTGCCTTCTCTGGCAGTGCGACTCTTTGTCTTCTCTGTCATAGTCAAGCTTACCCTCTCTATTATAGTTATAGTCTTCGATGCTTTTCCATCTGTCAATCACCTCTATGAGCAGTCTTCATTCCACTGGTAGTTACCTCAGGACTCTTTAGCTCCTTGAGTTCTCTAGGCGATTTCATCACTGTGTTCTGGCAGTTTCAACCAGTCAAGTATGGCTTCTTTGTATTCTAAGCCCCTTCCTTCATGTGACCTCAGGTGGTGACCAAACGCCTATTAAGAAGGTGCTTCATGACTCACGACCTCGGGGATCTTGGTATGAGGTATCTCGACTCTCCCAAGTCGCGATCTCTGAAATGGAGCTTAGTTGGGCTAGATCCTCCTTTAATCTGTCGACGATGTGACCTTGGCTATGACCACAGGCCAAACATTTGAGTGCTTCGCTTGCCAGATCAACGGTTCAGATCTCTTGTTCGATCCGATGGCTTAGATATCATCGCGACTTCACGTGTCGGGGTTTTGAACACGAGCCAACCCTGAATCTTCCAACTCCCTATCTCTGAAATAATCTAGATCAATGGCCCACAACCCTCTATGATCCAATGGTTGTGATCATGTCGCAACCTCGCACCTCGTGAGTTCCTGCAACTCTGTCTTTGACTTTCCTGATTTGTGAGTCAACAAAATGTTGAGCGCTCACCATATGTCCTCGCTGACATGGTCTGCCACTTGTCCTTGCTGACATGGATCTCCTCACATGGCACATGTTCTTCTCTTGGATCTGATAGCCCAGATTAGTCCTCGATCCAGTGGATCATATCATTTCATGATCTCGCATATCATGAGTTCGAGGGGTTAGAGCACCTCCTTCCTTTGACCTTTCAGTCAACGAAATGCTGATATTTCACTAGGTGTCATCTGGCTCCAACTGCCAGGATTATTTCGTGACCTCATGTATTGCGAGTTCAATGGATTAGAGCACCTCCTTTCTTTGACCTTTCAGACAACGAAATGCTGATATTTCTCCACGTGTCCTATGGCTCCAATGGCCAGTATTGTTTCACGACCTCGTGTATCGCGAGTTTGATGGGTTAGAGCACTTCCTTCCTTTGACCTTTCAGTCAACAAAATGTTGATATTTCACCACGTGTCCTCTGGCTCCAATGGTCAGGATTGTTTCATGACCTCATGTATTGCGAGTTCGAGGGGTTAGAGCACCTCCTTCCTTTGACCTTTCAGTAAGAGAAGTGATGATATTTCACCATGTGTCCTCTGTCTCCAACAGCCAGGATTGTTTCGCGACCTTGTATATCGTGAGTTCAAGGATAGTACTCGGCCTTATCTTCTTTGCTGTTATACTGGATCCGACAGCTATCGATCCTCGACACTTAGATCCAATGTCTAAGATTTGTTCTCCTCTTCTGTGGGCTCCTCCTGTCTGTATCCAGATCTGACAGCCATCGGGTAACAGGGAAAGGTGATCCAATGATCACTGTTGCATATTCCTCCTGAACTTACACCGTTGTTCTTTCAACTGTCACATCTTCTCTATTCTTGTTTTCCATCGTCCTGTTGATCTTGCCATCACTGACAAACAAGCATACTCTCATCGTTTTGATCTCTGAACTTGCCATCAATGACAAACAAGCATACTCTACCTTCTGTCTATAATCATGCCAACATAAATGACAATGGTTCTAACTGACATGTTACTAATATATATATTGGAATTAGCATTTTGAACATAGATAAGTAGGTGGGATAAGAGAAATAAGAGGATAAGTCTATAAGGAAATCCTTTACCAAAGTCAATAACATGGCTCA
Organism: Picea engelmannii; assembly: GCA_009831015.1. Taxonomy (NCBI): domain Eukaryota; kingdom Viridiplantae; phylum Streptophyta; class Pinopsida; order Pinales; family Pinaceae; genus Picea; species Picea engelmannii. The sequence continues at coordinate 913,082 of ML783842.1, forward strand.
TGACAATATTCAGTCATGCACATCAATGAGATGCTTGCCTATGTAATGGGTATGCATGCACATGATATGCCCACCTGCATAGTGAGTGATAGTAATGGTATGCCCACTTAGGTAATAATAGGCATACCATTCCCTACCTGCTACAAATTTGGATCCTTAACTTGGATCTTCATATCTTTTTAAAACATTTTTCTTAGTGTTGCGGATTCAAATGTCACTATCTTCTATATCACTATAGATATTTTGTAAAAGACAGTGCACAGAGAAAAATGAAAAGGATGTAATAATACAAAAATGCATGCAGAGAAGGGAAGACCAACTATTACCTCTACTTGCAGTTTATCTGTACTGAACTCTTTTTGGGCCTATGTAAGTGGTTGGTTTATATTTTCCAAGTATTCATTCTTAGCATTGAGATCTCTCTTTTACCTCACACTCTTTTGTAATAAATTTTTTTTTTCCCTATTAGCCCAAGCAACCTTGATTTGCTAGCCTCAATAACAGTCGTAATCAACCTTTTTATCACTAACCCTCTTTTTGGGGTATAGTGGATAAAGATGGCCAACCAAACCATCTGGATTTCCAACCATATGAGTTGATCCCACCCAGAAAAAGCTGCATGTGAGAGATAAAGATAGGATTTTTCATTCCTTCAATAGTTCATTGCCAGTCTTCAGAGTAGTTTTCCTCCACCTCAAGAAAGTTTGGGTTTTGGTACCTCACTTAGAAGGAAAAGTTGGGATCCAATTCACCCTATTACCTCACCACCTATAAATAGAAACCAGAAACCATCATTTCTTCTTAACCACCACATGTTTTTTCACTCCATGGTAGCTTCCCTGGTCACACTACCTCGAACACGTGTTTTTCATTTCATAACAGTTGCCTTCTCTTTGGTCTCACTACCTCTAAGCCACCTTCCCTGCACATTTTAAATTAATGATGATGTCCATATTTACCAAAGGTCACATAGGATGCTCCATCAAAATCTACTTGTAAGGAAAATCAAGGATGAGGACCCATTTTCCCTTCTCTCACCTCTAGGAAAAATGGGAAAAAAAGTTGCATGCCATTCCAAATTTTTTTATATGTATTTCTATTATTATTTTTAACCACGGTTTACAAAAGTAGGTCAATTGCCGAAAACAAGGACCAATAGTTATAGGGTTTCATTATTGTGGCTTAAAAGACTAAGCACTCTTGCAGGACAAATTTTTTGTTTTATTTTTAGAATTGGTAGTTTGTGTAATAAATCTCAAATATGGCATCAACAAGCCTCAAATTTCAGGATAGATTAGATGGTGCCTCCAATTATTTGTCCTAAAAAGCCAGGGTAACCTTGTTATTGGAAGAAAATGATCTATAGGATAGCATCGAGAACCCAGTTACTCCATCGACAAATCCGTAGCAATTGGAATGACATAAGAAGAAGGAAGTGAATGCCAAGTGTGTGATCTTGGATGACGTGAAGGATCATTGGATTCCTCTCCTATCTGAGAAAAAAACAATGAAGAGATGTTTGATTCCTTGGTTAACCTCTACCAAAGTGAGAAGATTAAGAAGAAGATGACAATGCAAAACAAACTCAGATCCATAGAGATGACCAGACCAAACACCCTTCAAATTACCTCATGAAGGTCACATAGATCCATTATAAACTTGCAACAGTTGGGGAGAAGATTTGCAAATGCAGAGCTAGAGAAAAAGGCACTGAATGGATTCCTAGCTTCATGGGAATTGTTTCCATCCTAATACACACCTGGGTTATCGTCCAAATACACATACCTTTTTCACTCTCATGAGTGATCATACCTGAAATAAATATTTTATCTCTTTCTTTATCAGGTCTTTTTTGATACTTCCTTCATAAATCTGCATAGACACTGAAGTAAAACGAGGTTATTTAACATTCTCACAAAAATCTAACTTGTAATGATAAAGTATTAAAGTAAACAAGATATTAAAAATAAACCTGAATACTTATCTTTTGTTTTGGTGTGGGGAGGTTCCACGAACTCCACCATTTGCTATCTTTCTTTAGATCAACTATCTTCAACTTAAAGTACATAATCCTCAATTTCTACTAAATCTTTCTTTGAGGGAGGAGATTCCTTCTTCCTCTCCCACATGTGATTGATGCTTTCTTTTCCCTCTGGTTTTAGTACACCCAATGTAACATGTTCAAGGAGATCATTCTCGTCTAGAATCATCTACAACCTATGCTTCCAAGATCTGAAGTTTCCAAATCCTTCCAGGATGTCTTCTACCCTCATATTGGTAGCCATTCTTTCTTGTAATAGAAACCCTATCCCGTCGGGCTTATAGAAATAATAGAAAAATCAAATTTATTGGATCTGAAAACTGAACTCACAAAAAGATGCACTGGACTGAGGCGAGTCTGCTGGTATAGTTAGTTTCTGAAAATTCCAATTTTTGACCCTTGAAACTGGACCAACGGATTTCTGGAATGGTGCTTCTAGTTTTTTGGTACCTCTAGTTTTTTGGTACTTTCAGTTTCCCGATACTTCTGGTTTTCCGGTACTTCTGCCTTCTGGTTCTGGTGAAAACTAGTGTTTCACTTTTCGGGAGTTCTATCCACTGAAAAGATGCGCTGAAGGTGCCAATGAGTTCCTTAGGCTAGGGAACACTTTTCTAGATGATCTTTGGGCTGAAATTCCTCTTTAATAAAAAGCCCTAATTTTCTTATACAGTAACAATGGCATTTTTCTTTTTCCTGTGAAAGATGCTCTCTTCAGTTTAGCTTTGATACCATGTTAAAGTTCAAGCTATTATTAGGTTACCTTTTAATTTACTAGATAACAATAGCATAGACATGATCACTGAGAGAAACACAATCACAAGAGTACACAATCATTTATCCTGGGAAATGCTCAAGGGGAAGAAAACCCAACAAAACTTCCTTAATATAGATAGCCAATACAATGCCAAGACAATGAACCAAACAACACATAAATTCCTCTCCCAAGGATGTGCCTCTCTCTCTCTTCCTTCTTCTCTGACTGCAACTCCAAACTTTCTCTCTGATGAACAAGTGATTGTGTGTCCAAATGAGGCGCTCTAGCAGGTGGTGAACTGAGGTGTCTTTTCACTGGCATGACCGACTTCTCAATCTGGGTGGTTAGAACCACTTTAATTTGCCTAGGGGGCGACTGATTACTTTGCATATTACAATTAGGGTTTGACTGTAAATTCTAACCTTGTACAATATCTACTGCAAACTGATATTCAGAAAAGAACAGAAAAAATACAATGGCAAATACAAACATTACACAGAGATTTTTCACCTTGAAACCCAAACCGGGAAAACTAACATATATTATATTGATACACATTATTTTACATTGTTTACAATACAATATACATATAGGAGCCAGCGGCATCCAAAACCCTAACCCAATGAACTGGATTAGCCCAAAACCCTAATTCCTTAACCGGAAATAGAAAACCATCGGCAAAAACCATGTGCTGAAAACCACCTAGTATCATGTGGTCCTGAAAATATGTCGGCCCAATTTTTTTTTTTCGGGGGCGCTTCCCCCGAACCCTCGCGCGTGGGGCTCCGCCCCCCTGCACCCCCCCTCTTACCCCCTGCGTGCCTGGCGCAAGTGCTCAGACACTACTACTCGTGCAAAGAATATAACACATACCCAACATTCTCCCACTTGTTGTTTTCTTTGCACACAGGGGGTTACAGGCTTACATAGTCAACAATCCAGGGCAACAATGCCCATGGATCCTCTACACC
>ML783842.1:919820-939142 GCA_009831015.1 Picea engelmannii
GTCTCCATCTCTCATCCTCAAGTTATACAGCTTCTTTCTCAGGAATAGTTTATTTACCAGAGACTTAGACTGATACAACTTCCCCAACTTTTCCCATAAATCTTTGGCTGTAGCTTCCTCTGACACATTCAGTAATACTGAATTGGAGAGACACAGTCGAATTGTGCTCTTTGCCTTCCGATCCATCTTTTTCCAGTCTTCTGTAGAAGTTTCTGTAGGTGCCGTACCTGGATCTACCACGATCCACTGATCTATCTCCACCAAAAGATATTCCATCTTGAGCTTCCACAACTCAAAGCTTTTCCAATTAAACTTCTCGATCTCCATCTTCGAATTGCTTGCCATTTCTTTTCACCTGAAAATCAATACTGCAGATCTCCCACTGTAACAAGGCTTATCACAGTCCCGAGCCAAACCCTTGATGACAAAGGCATCCCCCTGAAGCCAATAAATCTATGATACCAAATGTAAATTCTAACCTTGTACAATATCTACTGCAAACTGATATTCAGAAAAGAACAGAAAAAATACAATGGCAAATACAAACATTACACAGAGATTTTTCACCTGGAAACCCAAACCGGGAAAACCAACATATATTATATTGATACACATTATTTTACATTGTTTACAATACAATATACATATAGGAGCTAGCAGCATCCAAAACCCTAACCCAATGACCTGGATTAGTCCAAAACCCTAATTCCTTAATCGGAAATAGAAAACCATCGGCAAAAACCATGTGCCGAAAACCACCTAATATCATGTGGTCCCGGAAATATGTCGGCCCGGCGATAATATGTCGGCCCGAAACCGGCGAAAATATGTCGACCCAATTTTTTTTTTCAGGGGCGCTGCCCCCGAACCCCCACGCATGGGGCTCCGCCCCCCTGCACCCCCCTCTTACCCCCCTGCGTGCCTGGTGCAGGTGCTCAGAAACTACTACTCGTGCAAAGAATATAACACATACCCAACATTGACCAATCTGCAAAAGGGGATTTGGTCAATTATAATGCCCGACATGATCAATCCACAAAAGGGGATTGATCTAATCAATAATAAGTATATTTTATCTTTTACTTTATCCATTATAAACTTGCAATAATTGGGGAGAAGATTTGCAGATGCAGAGCTAGTGAACATGACACTGGATGGATTCCTAGCTTCATGGGATCTATTGTCATCCTAATACACACCTAGGTTAACGTGGAAGAAACCTTCAATCCACTTGGTGTGTTCTTGGGGGCAAGTTTCGAGTCAAGGTTTTGTCACTAGATCCTCAACTCCTCCGTCTAGGCCAACTCCTAGCGAAGCCAAGGAGGGTAGTCCCTATAAAAATAAATCTAAGGCTTTTCTAAACTAAGAAAGAAAAAACACTTAATCTAGGAGTTTATATTTTTTTGAAACACAAGATAATATTTGTTAGGCAGAAATATTGTCATATAATTCCATTGTAGTATTTGTCCAACAATTTAATTTGTCAATCCGAGGTTCGTAGGCTTATGAAGCACACACACTATATATGCAGGACTGAAGTAGAAGTAATCTAATCTAAATTGCTGAAATGAAACTAATTTAGGAAAGCGGGAAACATTAATCTAGGAAAACAGGAAATTACATAAAGGAAAATCAATACAACATGTGAAGAGTTAACGATAAATAACATATGTGAGCTCACACAATAAATCTATCTTGAATTACATAACAATAATCAAATGACAATCATGAAAGCATAACAATGAAAGAATATGAATCAAAGCTAAGAATCCCTTTCTCTTTTGAATCCTAATGACTACTCTGATTCTAATTACATCCTAATTCAATAATCTAATTCCCATAATTCCCTCTCATGAAGAGAGAGCACTCTCTTTTATACATGGGAACCTTGAAGATAAGATAACCATCTCATTATTATATATCCACTATTCTCTCAACCTATTTCCCATTATTAAAAAATATAATCCCTTTAAATCCTCACACATATCTCTCATATATCTTGGATAAGATATTCCAACCAAATCTCCATGATCTTCTCCTTGGAATGGACTTGAATAATCTCCTCAAATATTGAAATGGTGGAGGAAGTATTCGAGAAGTCCTTTGAATTAATCCTTCACATATTCCTACACATTACAAAGCACACACATATTTGATATATATATGAAAATATGCTGATTTTCTAACATTTAATCACAAATTCCTTTTAAATACTAAAATGAATAAAGTGGAGAACATTAAGGTGAAACCCAAGTATATTTATGGAAATGATATCATGAAAGGTTAATGGGGCGATGAAATGTGAAGAATGATGAAGGGAAAGGTGGATGAGAATTGGACATTTCTGAGCCCCAACAATATCAACACAACATAAGTTTGATAAAAAAAAAATACCGCCTGTGAAACCAACCATGAGCATTCATCAATCATCACATAAAAATAAAGATAAGATTTACATCAATAGATAAAATGAAAATAGATAAACTTGAAAGACCAATGCTAGATAAAACAGTAAATGTGATGTGATGAAAGTGTCACGTTAATTTTATCTTTAGTATTTTAATTAAGGGATTTGGGCATTATTAGAAAAGTTTTGAGACCATGAAGTAGGGATTAAATTCAGGGTCCCCACTCTTTGTGTGGAAACTGTAATGTGGCCTCCTTGTGCCTTATTCGCCAATCTTATAGACTTACTGACTGGGTGTGTCGCGGGTCCAACGAGGCGAGTTACCCCTTGACTTGACACACTCCACCCAGGGTAGAGGTCTGAGATGAATAATTCCACTTAGAGATTGTCCTAGTTATACTAGCATGCATTGTTCAAATTGTTTCTGGGTCACTGAAGCACTTGAGCATGACAATGGGCTTGCATATGCGATTTGAACAATTGGGGTTTATTCCAATAACTTTCCAAAAAGGGAAACTAGTAATAAGCAAACCTAGAGCTTGCAATTGATTTTAAAACTTTGATTTAATGAGATGAGTTAATTTTATCTTGTTTATGCATGAAAAATTAAATAAAACTAAGGAAACATGACACAACCCCGAAAAGCAAGAAAAAGCAAAAGACAACAGTTTCCCCCAGGGACAGGGGAAATAACTAAAGACGAGCTTTGTGTCTCGCTAACTTTAATACAAGATTTAAATGCTTTCTTTTTTGGGACACTTGATCTTTATATTGAGAAATCAAGTGTTTACAAAGCTTTTTTCAAGAAAAAAAATGAGATATAAAGCTCCCAGAGCACCGGGAGGGTTCTGGATGAGGCTAAACTTCAAAATTTCAGCAGAACCTCCTCTTGTACCTGTTATATCTGCGATAAAACAACAAACAATGAAATGAAAAAGATGACCAAAATCACTTTAAAAGTGTCTTTGGTCAAGCCAAAAAATTTATGAAAAAATGCTAAGTTAAATTATGCTAAAATAGGAAAAATAACTAAGGAGTGAGAGCTAGATAGATAACCTCCTTAGGATCTTTTAGGCTGATATAAAATCAGCAAAGAAAGCAACTAATATTTGCATATTTATAACTTTAATCTTATGTAACAATTCCCCTACCACTAGCCTTAAAAAATACTAGGAAATTAGAGGCTAACTTAAAGCAAATTTGAGCTAGATCTAGGAAAGAGATGAAATTCCTTTTATAAACTTCAGATCTAGCTTTTAGAGATGCATGAAACTGATATAGAACAGATTTATTCTTTTAAGATTAGCTAAGTCCTTGCATGCAATAGAAAACCAATGAGAACGATAACTTTTTTATAGAAATTTGAGAGAGAAGAGGAAGGAGATAATTTGAAACCAGAAACATGGGCGATGGAGTCCAACTGATGTGTTGAAGAGGGGAATCCTTCTACTGGATGTAATTGAAGGTGTTGGAGGTTCAAGATAGAACCTTCCACTCCTCCAAAGTAGAGACCCTGCAAACTTAATACAACCTTGCAAGCAAACCGTTAAGATATGCTACACATAAACCTTGAAAGCATGCAATTAAAACAATAACAACATGGATTCATAGATTGAAATGTGATGAAATAAGAATTAGCAAGACAAACTAGTTTACTAATACCTTATCAAATGAACAAGTAACAGTTGCAAGAAAGATAATTTTACCATACTCAAAGCATCATTAAGGGAGAAGATCCTCCACACATTGTACAAGGCACCACGTGGAGCTCCTATTATTCCTTATTCAAATAGCAAGTGATACAACACAATACTTCTTCCCATGAATTCTAACTAGTGAGGAAGGAGGGGTGTCCTTTCTTATATAGCTTTAGGGATGTAAATTCCTAGGTAGATATGTGCTAGGGTTAGGTTTAGGGTTTAGGAGAAGCATGGGTGATGAGGGAATGACACACTAGTGAATGGGTAGATGTGCTAAGGATGAGTGTAGTGGATGTGGAGTGGTGGAAGGTGAAGGGGAGTGATGTGGAGTGAAGGCAAGTGATGTGAGGTGAGAGTGAGAGTGAGGGGTGAGTGATGGGGTAGTTAGGGAAGGCGTGGGCCATTGGGATATGCGCCCATGCTCTAGGAATGCACCAACTAGGATGTGGGGTCGAGTTCCCACATTGGGATCTCCCCCTAACTCCATGTCATCTCAATCAAGTCGAACCTACCTTATTTAAACTTGCCCAAGGCCTCCAGTCAATCGAGGACATGAAAAAACATGTTTCAAACGTGTTCCCCATTTCTCCTAAAATCTAGGAGACTAATTTAATTATTCATTTTTCGTATTTTTTGAGTAATTTTGATTTTTTTAATGATAATAATCATTTTTTTTGACTCAAAAGATGGGAAATAAGGGTTTAAATGATGTTTTGAACTGGAAAACGACTGTAAATATGGCATCTGACAATGTTTGATGCCATATTTTTACAATTTATTGACTTAGAATTAATAAATTCCATTTTAGTGGGAATTTAATTAATTCAATAAAAACTTAAAACAAACCTATCAAACCTAGCCACAATTTCCACATGACTCAATCGATATGTCCTAGTATGAGCTCATATACATTTAGACACTAGACATTTAATTTTCCATGCTAAGACCTGATCGCTAGTACATACTTCGGCTCTGGAGCTAGTCTTCTAAGTGAAAAAACTTAGAAATTATTTAATCGCTCACTAAGGCAAGAAGAAAAAATAATTAAGTAGAAAAAAAAACTCCAAAGTATGTGCTCACTCCTAGGTCTTAGGTGGCCAATAGCCTTTTACAATATCTCATACTTAGGACATTTATTACAATGGTGGAAATGTGGAAAAAAGGGTCTTTCATAAGACCGGTTGAACTCTGAAATCTTCATATATGAGCATTGATTGCTCATTCTATGGTGGCTCTTCAGAAATCTAGCTTGTACAAATTGGTGGATATCAGGAACCATTTGTCAAGGGTATTTGTGCTCGTGAGAACCTTCCTAAATTCGAGAGGCTTTGAGATGACTACATCCAAGAGGAGACTCGGATGGAGTCCAAGGTCGACAAGAAGGGTGGTGACGACAATGTATCCCTAATTAATCAAACCAAGAAGTGAAAAAGTGAAGGACCCAACAAAGGTAAGGGAAAGAGTGTGGAATCAACTTCACAACCAAGGAAGGACTTGAATAAAATCAAGTGCTTCATATGTCATAAGCACGACCATTATGCATCACAATGTTTGGAGAAGAAGAAGGGTAAAGGGAAGCAACAATAGAATCATGTAACAACCTCAAGTGAAACTCACATGAGCAAGTTTAACTCCAAGTTTGAGAAGGATTTCATGATGGTATATTACCTTTCTATCAGTATAGTTTCGAGGAACACTTGGTATGTGAATAATTGAGCATCTACGCAAATGACATCATCTCGAGAGTTATTTTCATGTCTAATAAAGCAATACTAGAGAGTTCAAGTTGAACTTGGTGATGATGCCAAATGCCCAGTAGTAGGAGTTGGTACCATTCCCTTCTAGCTCTAGTTAGGTAACTCTTTAGACTTTGATGATGTGTTGTTTGTTCTAGGTCTCAAGAAAAATTTGCTTTCAGTTTTAGTTATGGAAGATAAAGGCTTTGCAGTAGAATTCAGAAACTAGGAGGTCCTTATCAGATTGAAAGAGTCTAGCCTAAAATCAGCCTAGGTGATTGGGGTTAGGGAAGGCAACTTGTACAGGTTACGAGGTGAACTTGTTCAATCCCTAATTGATAAGAGAGACAATTTGTGCAGGTTATGGAACAAGAGGATGTGGCACCTGCATTACAGAGCATTGCCTATTCCGAGGGAGATAGTCACAGGTCTTCTAGAGTTCAATATTGAGTAGCAAGGAGTATGAAAAATGTGCACGCTTGGAAAGCATGCCAAAGTTTCTTTCCCAAGAAGAAAGCATAGGTCTAAGGGGATTCTAGATCTAGTGCATTCAAATATACATGGACCGATGTTAGTAGGGTCAATCATATGGAGCATGTACTATGTTTCCTTCATTTGATGACTCCAGGAAGGGTTTATTTGTGGGTTACATTGAGACTTCACAGGCTTACAAGGTCTATATTCTAGAGAAGTGGAAGATAGTGGTAAGAAGGGATGTAAAGTTTGAGAAGGACATCGCATCCAGGAAGTCACATGAGCCCATTCCAATGACATAGAACAAGAAGGAGGCTCTGAAAGTTGAGTGAGGGTCACCAAAGACACCAACAATTTATATTTCAAGGCGACAACCTTCATGTGAGGAGAAGGCATTATCCCCTTTCCAGTTCTGTCAAGAGATCTTGATGGTTCACACAGACATTGAGGGATGCATGGGAGTATTTTGGGGCTTCTAGGAGCACACTTAGGGAGAGTATACCTCTGAAGAATTTTCCAAACTACATTGCACTGATGAATAGCATCATAGATTCAAAGCCTTCCAGTTTTTAGGAGGTAGTATACCAACAAGTTTGGTGGGATGCCTTAGTGGAGTACACCTCCATCATGAAGAATGATGTTTGGGACATAGTGCCAAAATTGGAGGGGAAGTCAATAGTAACTTCTAGGTGGCTCTACAAAATCAAGCATGATGTAGATGGCAGTATCAAGAAGTTCAAGGCGAGGTTTGTGGCAAGAGGGTTCTCCTAGAAAGAGGGAGTGGACTATGAGGAGACATTTGCTCCAGTCGCCAGGTACAGTTCCATTAAAGAAATTGTGTCTATAGTTTCAGTCATGGGATGGAGGATACATCAAATTGATGTGAAGAAGAAGTAGTCATTGAGGAAGAAGTGTACATAAGGAAACCTCGAAGCTTTGAGGTAAGTTTGAACAAGTCTCATTTTTGCAAGATTAAGAAAGCCTTGTATGTACTCGAGAAAACACTGAGAGCACGGTGTTCCAGGATCAATGGATATTTTCCAAGTATGGGCTTCACCAAAAGTGAAGCAGACCCTAACTTATATTATATATTTGTTGGGACTAGTCTCTTTATTTTGGTGCTATACGTAGAAGCTCATTGCAGGGTGAAAAATAGATATGGCAACTGAGTTCAAGATGAAGGACATCGTCATTATGCATTACTTCTTGGGTTTGGAGATATGGAAAAAATGAGGGGAGATATTCCTTGGGTGGGGTAAGTAAGCAATTGAGATCTTGAAGATATTTTGAAGAGAGGACTGCAAACCTATGGCCACACCCATGATTACCAATATGAAGAAGGTGACAACTTCAAATTCTGAGTTGGTGGATTCCATATTGTACAAGAAGCTGATAGGTTCCTTAATGTATTTGGTCAACACAAGACTAGCTATATGTTTTGCAGTGAACACCTTAAGTCAGTTCATGGTGGAGCCAAGGCTAGAGCGATAGGTAGTAGAAAAACATTGTCAATTTTCACATGCAACTCTATGTGACTAAATTCAGATATGAAATTGCTTCCTAGTGATCTAACAATAAACCCTAGTTATTATCACTAAACAATTTTACATGTAAATTATTGACTAAAAAATATAGCAACTGAAACAGCATGATCAAAGATGAATCATCAACACATATCAGACAAAAATTTATGTTCTATAACTTTATCAATTTCAGAAATTTTGATAACAAAACCAACCCTCCTAGCCAATAAAAATTCATCAAAATATGAGGACAACCTTGTCCTCTAATAATAGAAAAATCAAAGAACCAGACCTCCACAAATCCCTGGAAGTTTCCTCTTCTGAAAAATCTGTTGCAGACCACCTATAAGGCTTGCCAACGTCACATGTACCACTGTTGATGCCAGCCTATATGGACCTGCTCCTGCCAAGAAACCTTTGTATGAATATATGTGATTCACCTAACTTCTACACACATACATACATGGTTGTGCCCATTGCAACCTGCGTATAACCGATTCATGTTACTGCAACCCATGTACATACACAACTATGTCCACTACAACCCATATACATGCATGAAGACCTATATGGGAACTTCCCTACGATTTGCTCCACTCGTACAATTTCTTCCATAGGCCAAATTTGTCAGAGTTACAGACATTCCCTTGTTGAAATCACCAAGCTCCTTGGCACAAGTGCAAACTCACTTATGCCAACTCCATGATGTCTCCACACGCTCTTTTCACAATATAAAATGTCACAGTGACCTTTCTCCTTTATATTCAAGTCTTAGGGGTCAACATAGAAGCCCCTCCACAAGTCAACATCAAATTAGACTTTCTTGTCATTGAGGAGGTATTGGCGAGTTTTATTGGTCCCGACTCACATTATTCACTATATTTCATCATCAGGATCCATTCCGCACAACTTGTCTTTAGTTTCGTTGCATTCCGACAATTTTCGTAATTTTGAGTTATTATTGAGCATATTTTAATTAAATTCACTAAGGATGTCATTTTGTGCATAATATGTGAAGAAACACCTTAGTGTAATAGTTCATTGGAATCAAGAGGAAAATATCTAAAGGATAAGATGATGAACAATGAATTTCAGTGGATGGAGAAGCCATAAGGGAAAATTAATCACTTTTTAGAGGAAAAAAGATTAATTAATTAATAAAGTGATTAATTAATTAATTAATAGAGGAGATTCCATGATACTTGGTGGTTTTGAGGTTTTTGACTGAATAAACACTAGAAATCAGTGAAATATTCATCTAGTCCTAGTCCAAACTTGGCCAAGGAGGTGAAAGTTTCCTCCCTCACCATTTATTTAGTCCAGATACAATCTAGGAATCATTTGTGCAAGCAGGGCGGAGAGTGAAGAGTTTTCCAGCTAGTTGGGTGCACCAGTTGAGGAGAAGAGATTCAGTTTGTCTTAGAGAGGCTAGATCTATAGTAGAACTCATTCCAAGAGTGTTTGTTACCACCCTAGTGCCTTTTTGCATCAGTGTATGAGGGTATTCTTCTGCATATCCATTTTATTATCTAGTGGGGTGTATTTCTTGAAGGAGGGCACATTGCTCATAGTCGATCTAGTGATTTGGAGTGTGAGATCACTCCCAACAACTAGGAGATTCATCACAAGAGTTCTCTATCATACATTCTATAGATATGCAGTTGGTTTCAATGGTTTGGAGACTGAATAAGAGGAGGCCAAAATTCTTAGCTTGCTTCAGCCAGAGAGGGTGCACTTTGCTAGAGAAGACAACACCTACAACAAGGGAAAGAGTTGGGTCTTGGAGATATTTGGTATTTAGCTTGGGTAAGCTCTTGGAAGATCATATATTCATTTTTCTATTGTATTTTGGAGGCATTATCAGCCACACACATTATTCTGCTATATGGATTCAAGATCTTCTCTACTATTGTATGAGGTCAGTTATATACTTAAATAAAACTCAGATCTGAGGTATTTGTGGCTATTTCTTGTGTTACTTCTCTTGCATATTGTTGTGTATGTATTTCCTATATCTCTATCATTTACTTGTTGCAAACTCTACAAAAAACCATCATCATAAATCCCAACACAACTCAAGAAGACCAAATCTACAAACTGTATGACAAAATACCACAACCAGAAAACATAAAAACTTTAAATGTTCCAAGCAAATCCACTTGGGAACATTACAATAGATAGTGAGAGAGTGCATACTTGGTGAGAGATTGCAGGTCACTTCCATGGAGAAACCTTGATTGTGTTTTGTTTCTAACCAGTAATAAATAAACTTGGAAGGATCCTATCTTCTCAATTTCTATGGATATGTAACTAGAATCTCTGGGAATAGTGTTTAAATCTCTAGAATAAAATGTACAATATTGTTGGAAATTAATTATCAATGTGGATGTATTAGTTTGTGGGTTTTCATATTTTTGAGACACACAACTCAGATTTAACATTTGCTTCTCCGATTTTCTTCATTATTGACTCAATAGCCTCCTTAAATTCGAGCATTGGTCCATTTAAAACGAATAGACCACATTTATTCAAAATTTTACACAATTACTACTTGTACCCCTGTAGGTTTACTTTACATGTTTGAAGGTACAGAACAAGGATTTACACAAAAGCAACGTTTGAAGGTACAAAACAAGGATTTACACAAAAACAAGGTTTGAAGGTACATTTAAGTTGAAATATGTACTTTTTATTTGGTTGTTCATTCATTTATTATGCAGAGATTTGATTTACAACATGTTTCTTCTCATATATGAGTTGTTTTGTCAAGTATTGCCTATTTTTGATCCTCAAATCATCTAGGAAGTCCCCCCTATGCCTATCATGCACTAGCCCAAAGCATGGAGGAATCCGACCATGGTGACAGTGGTCTAATTCTTAGTTACCTTGTTACTAGATGATTTCAAGTGGCAATAGGGGGAACAAAATTTTGATTTTTTTTCTCAGTTCAAAGGATTGGTTAAAAAATATTATTGAATACCATGCAAGCAAAGGCTACTCTAAAATTTTAATTCTGATTTTTTTTTAAGGGCATCACTCACACCCCTACATTTTGTGGATTTTTCTCGTAACCCTAAATTGTTTAGGATTACCCTCTGTCTACAAATCCATTCTCATAAAGCCCTTTCGAAAACCCCAAGAATCCTCATATTTTAATAGGGAAAACCCTTTCGATAGATACCTTCCTCTGTGAGGAGCCATCCTTTTTTTTTCCAGGTCTTGCTCGTTGCAAGCCACAAACTCCGCACAGTTTGCATATCCTTATTTGAAGATCAAACTTAACAGGAAATGATTTTACCCCAGCTAATGTGTCGATACAATCTCATGTTGGCATTGAGTTTCCCTTCATTCCACATCCTCCCAAAATCATCCCATGACCCTAAAATCTCTCCACAATATGGGTAATCTCTACAAAAAGGCATTTTCAGTGAACCTTACTTCATGTTCGTTCACATTATGTGACCCTGCTCTATGTTCCATCACCATTCTAGAACCTGTTAATTCCACACCCTAACACTTGGCAATGGAGTTATAAGACAACCTAGTTCCAAGAAATCAAGTAGAAAACCTAAACTAAAACTATAGATAATTTACCCTAAACCCTAGCATGACTAGTGAGACAACAACTAGTCCAAATTCAAAGCTCGACATTTCTGAAATTCAAATTTTTGGTTCAATATTCATTTTTGAAAGAAATTTTTTTTCTTCTTTCATAGCACCAAATTTGTAAACATGGTACCAATCCCAAAGTCCAATTAAGCAAAGCTCAAGCAAAAACCCTATAAAATAGCTAACATTCACCAAGGGTGTTGATCATGTTGAATTAGGTGTCGGTGTTAGTCATTTCAAGAACCAAATGAGCAACATGAACAATGAAATTGACAAAATAGATCAAAAATATGATGGCTCAAATAAAAAATGAATATATATATATATATATATATATATATATATATATATATATATAGATATAGATATAGATATATATATAGATAGATAGATAGATAGATATACACGCAACAAATATCACCATTTATCCAACATATGCCACCACCAACACCCAACTCATGCACAATATGAGCTAATGAAATACCAAACCCCATGTGTTCACAAGGTTATTTAATTTATCATTAGGACCTCCCAAACCAAAGTTTGAGCTATCTAAGATTGATGAAAATGATGCCATGGTAGGTACCATAGGGGTTGAAGACATTTAGAGATGAATTCAACACCAAATGAAGAGGAAATGATTTCAATGGACTCAATGTGCATAAAATTTACCACCTACAAATGGTTTATATGATGGACCAACAAAACCATAGGCCTATGTCCAAACTGGCAAATGTTGAAATTGAACTTCATCGAAAGATTCTATAACGAGGAAGAACAATACATATTCATCAAACTTGATCACCTTTGTGAAACCAAGTCAACGGAAGATGATACCAAGCCATAACAATAAACCACCCTACCCTAAGACAACTCTGTCTCATCTCATCCATTTTTAGGGTAATGTTAGACACTTTGTTTCAAGCACAAATGTCTTTAGTACATTTTTAGGCAAGTGATCATATGAAGGCCCTGTTCTCCCCCATTCCTAGGGATAACTAAGGAGATGATGTCTCGAGGCCCTTAGGTTGCAGACATGAAGTACCAAGAGGCATATGAGCATGCAAGGGCCCCCTACCATGCCACACATCACCATTCGATCGATGGCAGCAACATCAATCACACCTAGCTTGACCGACAGAGGAAAACAAATATTTCTTCATGAGGTAACAAGTCCGGTGTTGTGGTAAGTGTCATTTTACTATTTGAAGCATTTGAACATGTTGCAAAGGGTCCTTTTCTTTTATTTTGAAAACATTTGCTAGTAAATTATGTCTTTTTCCTTATTTCACTTTGGCGCTTGACTTGTTTTCCTAGTAAGTGGGTTACCCTCGGGAAAAGGATTTCTAATAGGAGTCTCCTTGATGAGTCATCATACCATTCCCATAGATACTTATCACTTTCCATTACTTCTTCCCTTTCATGTCCTCATCTTTTGGGTTTTTGGGCATATTGACCCAAGAAGGGCTTGTACCTCATTTCACAGGAAGAAGGGGTTGAAGGCCTAGAGGCTTGTAGTTGGAAAAATATAAAAGCCAAATATTAATCCTCTATATTCTCTCCCTAATGGTCTTGAAAGAAATTAAATGCTTCTCCATAAAAAAATTCAAGTACCAAGACAAGTTTGAAGATCTATGGCTCAACAGGGCAATTCCTCCCCCAAAACTTCTTTCTCTCTCCATGGAATGTCCGCTCCCCTATGTGGGAAAATTTTGTAAAGTAACTAACATGTAGCATGGGTCAAGTTGTAATGATTTAGTGGCCTAGGAATGTATCATTAGGGAAGTCCTTTCATCGAGTGTTTCTTTTCCTCAGGCAATTTAGTTTGTTTTTCAACGATTTTAATTATGTAGTTTTTCACTCAATAATCCTCCAAAGTGGAGAAAGGAGTTCTAATGATTGAGACCACTAGGTTACTAAGGGATATAATAATTTTAAATGACCATGCTCGACATCTTCTAGAGTCTTGCGGAATTTCGTTAAGTTTTGATAGGTGTTTTTAATAAATAAAATTTCCCGTAAATTAGAAATTTTTAATTATTTTTTATGTAAAATGTAAAAATTTGGTCCTTGGGGATTTTTTATAGGGGTAGGGGTATGGGTAATAAAAAAAAATGTCTTATGATCCCCTACACCCTTGGACCAAGTTTCAGCTCAATTGGACAAGTTTTTCTAGGTCAATGTCCATGAGGAGTCCAAGTCAGTCAAAAATCAACAAATAATTGGCTAAAGTAAAATTCTTGAATTTTGTAAAGGAGTCTAAAGTCATGAGAAAATGGGGAAAATTTGTTTCCTAAGTCATTTCTATGTAGTAGGGGGTCAAATAAATCAAATCCTCCCTTTCCTACCTCCAGTACAACTTAACTTGAGAGAGGGGGGCGAATTTGTCTCTTGTGGGGCTCACCATATCCATTGGACTGGCCATTTGGTGATGGGGACCACATGGGGGACCCATTCCAAACCTTGGGTGACCCCTTGGAGCTTTAGAGAGAGGCTTAAACTTAGGAGAGGGGTTTTCTTCTATTTTTGAGTTTCCCCTCCTAATGGGGGTTCCCCTCTCTCAAGGTGCCCCCCCTTGAGTGAGCCTCCCTCTTTTGGGAGTGACACTTAGAGAGCATGCAAGAGGGGTATCTCCTCTATCCCTCTATTAAAAGAGAGGTCCCTCTCCTCCTTTTTTTCATCTATTCTCATAGCAACTCTATGCTTCTCAATTTTCTCCTCCCTCTGTCTTGCTCTCTCCCCATTTCTCTCTTGTAATATTGCAACCATTCTTTTCAATAATAGAAGTGAAGCTTTGGAAGAACTCTTGGTGTTCTTGTGGTGGTATATTGGTGTTCTATTGGAGTAATCTTGGTGTTATTGTTTGATGTTCTTGTGAGTTAATATTTTTTCAATTTATGTCCATCTTACTCACATTGTTTTACTTGAAAAACCCCAAGAAAAGTATTTTGCTGGGATAAATCTATAGTAGTATTGTTGTAGGTTATGTGAGTTGTTTTTCTTTGAGTTTGCAAAGTATTTTGTGAACCATTTTGAAGAACTCACTTTCTTGCCTCACTGTGTAGCAAAGATTTAATAATTGCAGGTTACCAAATCTTGGAAAAGTGGACTCCAAAAGCTTCAATTCTCTTCACTAATATTTTTGATATCATTTCAGCACTCTTTTACATATTTTCTATACTTATCTCTCTTATAAATCTTGCAATCTAATCAAGTTTTATGTTCATATTTTTAGTATAAAAATTTATGTTTTAGATACTAACAATTACTAACTCATTTGAGTGATTTCTAGCAATTTGCAATAGACACATCCTATTGTTTTGTTAAGGTTTTCGCTAGTCTAAGGGGAGGTGCTATCCAATCTTGGCCACAAAAAGCTTAAGGAATCATCCAAGAGTAGTAGTGAAAAATCCCTTCACATTCTGTGATGTCCCGTTCCCAAGAGTAGGCCAGTAGGGAGTGACTTAGTAGTCTATGTGTTCCTGTAGACTATAGTCAGGCACAAACAGGGAACAAGATGGAAAAATAAGGGTGATTTGGGGGCTAAATGATGAATTAAGCCAAAAATCATAGGAAAAGTCATTTAAGCCTAAGACAAAGAAGAATTAGAAGGAAAAGGTGCTAAAGGGGGACTTAATTAATTAATTATTCACCTTAGGAGGAAAAGCACCTAGCTTAAGTGAGGTCGATGGTGAATTAGATTGGGAAGAGTATAAAGGGAGGAATTTGACCCAATTCCTCATTATTCATTGTTATGATTTGATGTTGAGAGTTCCCAGAGGAGGAAGAGAGTCAACTTCTACTGTTTTATGGATTTCTGGAGTAAACCACCACCATTGATAGGTTTTGATGTTGAGAGACACACCCTAGCCCATCAGAGATACCATCCAGGTATTTTACCATGCTATTCAGGAGTATCTAGTTTGCAGTGTTGTGCAGCTCAGCCAGTGACGACTCAAGTCAGATAGAGGGTTTGTGGAGCTGCATGAGGTTAGAGTTCAGATTGCAGTTTCCTTCCAACCTAGTTGAGATCTAGCTAGGGTGCTTAGATTGAGCCACCTTCCAGCATATTCCGATGGTGGAATCCTTCATAGAAAATCATCCAGACATTTAGGGCACAACTCTTTTGGAAGGACATTTGGGGTTGCAGATGGAGCATCAGAGTAGATCCAGGGAAACCCTTCCGACCCAGTTCCACATTTGGCGAGGTAATCGTTTTGAGTCCTATAACAGTGGATTTCGTTGGTGGAATCATTTGGGGTGCATTCAGATACCCAGGAGGTGCGCAAACCCCCCAAGGGTTGAGATCCAGTGCATCAGAGACTAGATCTGTCGTCTGACACTCATCAGTATTATTCTAGAGGCTAGGGCGCTTCTATTGGGACAATTTCCAACTCATTCCGATGGGTATAACCTTCCAAACAAGTTTTCGAGCTTGTAGTGGTTACGGTACTTCTCAGGAACCACCAATTTTGTCGATTTATCCATGTATGCATTAGATCTGCCTTCATCTTCTGATCACAGGTATTTTTATGTTATTTTCTTGTATTCCGGTGATGATCCATGAGATCTAACTGATGACTATCTTCTATATTTCCAGTATATCATTGTATTTCCATGCTTGAGTCTCATAATACATATTTTAGGCTATTGATGTTCCTTATTTCTGCATGCATCATCTATATATTGTTTAAACCATAATATAAAACATGAACATAAAATAACCATAAACATCTCAAGTACACAACTAAAACGCATCCAGAAACCCCCAGAGTACCAGATCTGAAGATAAAACGCATCCAGAAACCCCCAGTTTATCAAATTTGCAAGACATAACACTAGATCCATAGTAGATATCCTGATCAATGGGAACAGGGATATTTCAGTGGTATTAGAGATTTAGTCCTACCATCTTGTGACTAAAGACAATGAGTACAACAAAAGAACCAGATGGTCGAGAGCACGTAGGTGATGAACATGTCACTTACAACAGGCGCAAGGAAAGAATGCCTAGGCCTAACTTTCCTCCTTTCCCTCCTACTTCATATTTAGAGGAAGAGGCACACAGAGAAGCAGAGAGAAGAGAAGAGCGTGGCGCTGAGCACAAAGCAAAGAGGATTCTAGGTGACAGATATGAGCGACTAGAGGGCAGTGGTAAGGCCCCCATGGAACCAGAGGCATCCTTCATGCAGTTTATCAGTGATATGTTAACTAGTCAACGGACCATGTCTCAGGTGGCTGAGAGACTGGCTATGGTGGACATTACGAGCACACAAGCCACACATGCAACAAAAGGGAAATTAGGGGTAGGTAGTAGACCCCAGTCACCCACTCGCACATACACCTCTGCGAGTAGGATTCCCTGACCGTTGTTTCCTAGTTTCTAGAGGGCACCCATGGAAACAAAACATATGTTGATAGCACAGAGACCACCCACTCATGCAGAGGACATTGCAAGGTATCGGAGGGAGTATGCAGCATTTGGCCGTGACTTCCATCAGGATATAACCTTAATCAAGTATTGTGGACCCAGACTCAGGAACCACCCCAGAGAGCCACAAAGGGTAGGGCCACAACTGCAGCAATAGTAGGGGCATAACATTGATTTCATCCGAAAAGTTGGTAAACTCACCATACCTTCTTTTGACGGATCATCCAAATGTACTGCCAAATATTGGGTACAAAAGCTAGACACCTACTACGAGCTCAACCAGATGACCGAGTCAGAAGCCATCAGTTTCGCTACCTTACACTTAGAGGGTGAGGCACACGAGTGGTGGTATCATGGATTGGTGACACTAGGCCATAGTCACATCACCTCCTATAGAGAGTTCATAGAGAAACTCATGGATAGATTTGAAAGGAGGGATCTAGAGATCCATTTAAGAGATCTATCCCAGTTGAGACAAACTGACACAACATAGACATTCATTTCAAAGTTTTAGAGGGTAGCAATGGCAGTGACAGATATATCCGAGCCATGACTGATCATGTTATTCAAAGAAGGGCTCATAGAACCCTTGAGAGGATGGGTGAAGGCATATGGGCCTCAGACCTTGCAGGATGCCATCCGACGCACTAGATATTTGGCAAACTCCATGACAAAAACTAAACCTTTTACCAAACCCTTTGTGCCACAAAGAGACAAGGATCAAATGAATTCTCAAAGGGAATGGAAGGGTAACCCCAAGCTAGATGATGATATGAGATGGGAGTTTATGAGGAAGAAGCTTTGCTTCTCTTGCAGAGACCCAGGGCATAGATTCCTAGGAAAGGTATAGCTCCATTACATTGAAGTGGAATCAGGAAGTGATGCGGAGGATGAGGATATCGGGGCATGGGAAAACAATGATTCGGAGGATAAGACTATTCAGGAGCTAGAGCAATAGCTGAAAAAAACCTCAGGTATCGGCAGGGTCATAGCCCAAGGAGGAGACAAAACCTCATAGAGAGGTGAAGGGAGGAACCATAGCCACCCTTTCAGAAGTACCCAGGTACAACACTATCAGTCTCAAGGGCCTTGTACAGGGGCAACGCATGATAATCGTAGTTGATGGTGGGACCACCCACAAATTCATAGATGTGTCCTTAGTAGCCAGGAGGGGGTTGCGCATGGAGGAGTTTGAGGGATTCCATGTAGCAGTGGCTAATGGATACACGATGACATGTTTGGACATGATCCCTGCACCAAAGGTCAAACTAGGAAACTACACCTTGAAAAACACCTTCTATGTAGTTGAACTATCAGATACTGATGTTGTGTTAGGGGTACAATGGCTGTATTCAATGGGGGAGATAGGACTCAACTCTCAGAGGTTGACCATGAGCTTTAGAGATGCCAGTGGATCGAGAGTTGTGCTGAGAGGCATGTCTACAGGGGCACCTCGAGCAGTATTAGCAAAGAGGATGGAGAGGATCTTTCATCATGCTGATGTGGCTTACGCAGCAGAGTGTTTGATCACCACGTGGAAGGATTCAAAGGGTAGGGAGCATTACCATCCACAGATTAGAGAGCTTCTAGGTCAGTATGACCCAGTATTTGGGTCGATACCACCCGGGAGACCACCCGACAGGGGTTTTGAGCACATGATTGGGTTAGAGGCAGGGGATACACTGGTGATTACAGCACCCTATAGGCACCCCAATAAATTCAAGGACGATATCAAGAAATAAATCAAATAATTGCTCGCTATGGGGCACATCAAGCCCATCATGAGTCCTTTTCCATCTTCAGTCATTCGAGTACTGAAGAAGGATGGCATGTTATGAATGTGCATCGATTACAAAGCGCTCAATAAGAAAACAAACAAGAATCGGTACCCCATCCCACGCATAGATGAGCTGATGGATGAGTTACATGGGGCAGTCTTATTCACTAAGATTGATATACTTCATGATTGTTAAGGTTTAATATATTATTAGAGTTCTTTGCATTTCACTAGATAACAATAGCATAAGATAGGATCATTGAGAAATACACAATCACAATAGACACATAATTTATCTTGGGAAACCCTCACGGGGGAGAAAACCCAACAAAAATTTCTTATTATAGATAGCCAATATAATGCCAAGAGATAACTCAAACAAATACAGAAAGTCCTCTCCCAAGAATTCGCCTCTCTCTCTCTCTCCTCTCCAACTGCAGCTTCGAAACTTGCTCCTCAATGAACAAGTGAGTGTGTGTCTAAATGAGGCACTAGCCTCCTTATTTATAGAACTCTGGCACATGTTGTTGAAAAGTCAACAAGAAACATGTGTCTAATTTAGTTTTCCCTTAATTAAATTAGACAATAAATATTAATCTATTATCTCATTCATAACTGAGTGATTTGGAATTGTAACAGAATTGTAAGTGTAGTTAAGTGAGTTA
>ML783842.1:944931-963146 GCA_009831015.1 Picea engelmannii
GTTTCATGATTCATGATATACATAATATATGATAGTGGGGTTTTTAGCTTTACGCTTTCCCGGTAAAACTTATTGTGTTATGTGTTATTGATATTTCACTTTGTGCATTGTGGTTGAGATCGTGGTTTAAATTGCTTCCGCAACAATAGTAGAAGCGATTCTGTATTTAATAAGTGTGGTAATTGTTAGATCAGGAGAATCGCAGGAATACATTAGTTTGTATCGAAATTTCTACACATGTGGAGGTGTCTTTTCACTGGTAGGGCTGACTTCTCAATTTGGGTGGTCATAACCACCTTTAATATATTCCGAGGCCTCTTTAATATTTTCTGGGGCCGACTTCTTATTCTGCCTATAACAATTATATTTTGACCAATCCACAAAAGGGGATTTGGTATTTTACAATGGCCGACATGATCAATCCACAATAAGGGATTGATCTAATGAATAATACAACAATAATAATTAGAATACACTTTGTAGTTACATTATTTCAACACTCCCCCTTAACAAGAAGGGTATTCTATAACAACATCAGGAGAGAGAGAGGACAACATCATCAACAACATCTAGTGGGTGAGAGGACAAAATCATCAATATCATCTTGGAACATTGACTAGTGTATTTATAAATCATCAGAAGTTTTTCTCATCATCAACACAACACAGAGGTTGGAGCATCATCAACACAACATGGAGATGGAGTAGCATCATCATCCTCATCGGTATGAGGCTAAGGTAACATCATCATCATCTTCAACATTAAAGATGAAATAATATCATCATCATCATCATCTTCAACAAGGACTTAGGAGCTGAAGTGGCATCATCATCATCATCTTCAGCAAGAGGCTGAAGTGGCATCATCATAATCAACTACATCGACATGGATTAGTATAACACTAATACATCCTCATCATCAATAACAACAAAAGGTTGATACAACATCAAAAGTAGCAATGTCACAGCACAAAGGCTGACAACACATCATCACAGCAAGAGGTTGGAAACACATCATCACAACACGAGGCTGGCAACATGGCACGAGGCTGGCAACAAATCACAACAATTAAGTTGGCACATTATCACAACATTTAAGATGGCACACCGCACAACAATTAAGCTGGAAAACACCACACAACAATTAAGCTGGAAACACCACAACAATTAAGCTAGAATCATAACACAACAATTAAGATAGAATCACAATACTAGACTAGCTTTACGTCACAACCATTAAGTTGGAAGCACAGTACTAGGTTGGATTTATGT
The DNA here is from genome assembly GCA_009831015.1 of Picea engelmannii. NCBI lineage: Eukaryota > Viridiplantae > Streptophyta > Pinopsida > Pinales > Pinaceae > Picea > Picea engelmannii. The sequence continues at coordinate 946,203 of ML783842.1, forward strand.
CACAATAGTTAAGATAGAAGCACAGTACTCGACTTGATTTTCGTCACAACAATTAAGCTAGAAGCACAATACTTGGCTTGCTTTTCGTCACAACAATTAAGCTAGAAGAACAATACTTGGCTTGCTTTTCGTCACAACAATTAAGATGGAAGCACAATACTTGGTTTGTTTTTCATCACAACAATTAAGATGGAAACATGGTACTTGGCTTGCTTTTCATCACAACAATTAAGTTGGAAGAACAATACTCGGCTTGCTTTTTGTCACAACAATTACGCTGGAAGCACAATACTCAACTTTCTTTTCCTCACAACAATTAAGTTGGAAGCATGGTACTCAGCTTGCTTTTCGTCATAGCAATTAATCTGGAAACATGGTACTCGGCTTGCTTTTCATCACAACAATTAAGCTAGAAGCACGTTACTAGACTAGCTTTATGTCACAACAATTAAGCTAGAAGCACAGTACTAGGAATATATCAACACAACAACCTAGACTGGCTTTACATCTCAGCAATTAAGCTGGAAGCACAGTACTAGGAATATCTCAACACAACACTACTCCCCATTTCGAGGGAGGTCCTTTCGGACTATACCAAGCTTATCTTGAAAGTGCTCAAACTTTACATGAGATAAAGTCTTGGTCAACACATCGACAACCTATTCATCCATGCTTAGAACATATTGGAGCTTTATGGCTCCTCTCTGCACCATGTCACGGATGTAATGATATCGGATATCTATGTGCTTCGACTTGTCATGAAATACAGGATTCTTTGTCATCTTTAGCAGCTCTGGTTGTCACATAGGATCTTGGTTGCTTCCATCTCTAGGTCAAATAGACTAGTCAATAATTTTTGAAGCCATATAGCTTTTCAACTGATAGAACATGCAACAATGTATTATGTTTCCGCTGTACTAAGAGCAATGTTGGATTGCTTCCTACTCTACCATGATATCATGGCTGATCCCAAACTAAAAAAACATCCTGAAGTGCTCTTCTTGTCAGAGACACTTCCAGCCCAATCTGAATCAGTGTATCCACTCAATGTGAAATCATGATCTCCATCATAACCGAGACCACAATCTAATGTACCTTTAAGGTACCTCATCACATGTTTTGCAAAAACTAGGTGAACATGTCTGGGTTCTACCAGAAACTGACTCAAGGTGTTCATGGTAAAACAAATATCTGGTCTGGTGTTCGTTAGGTACATCAATGATCCAATGATTTGTCTATATAGTGTGGCATCAATCAATTCCGACGAAGTGTCGACTAGTAGCTTCAGCTTCGTTTCCATGGGTGTATTCATGGACTTGGACTCTAACATGTCGAATCTCTCTAGGATTTCGACTGCATACTTCCCTTGGTTAAGGAAGATCCTCTCTGGACCCTGCCATACCTCAAGACCTAAGAAATAATGCATTAGGCCAAGGTCTTTCATCTCAAATTCTGAAGAGATCTTCTTCTTACATTCAATGATGAGATTTTCTTACCAGCTCATCATTCATAACCTTGAAGTAGAAGTTAGAATCTGCTTTACTCTCAGTAAATCCTAAGTTCATCAGAAAACTGTCTATCCTGCCATACCAAGCTCTAGGAGCTTGCTTCAATCCGTACAGAGCCTTCTTCAACTTGCAGACATGAGACTTCCTATCTTCAACTTCAAATCCTTGAGGTTGCTCTATATACACTTCTTCTTCGATGACACCATTTAGGAAAGCTGTCATTACGTCCATCTGGTATAACTTCCACTTCATCTTAGCTGCAAGGGCTATGATGGTTCTGATTGAAATGTATCTGGATACAAGAGTGAATGTCTCTTCATACTCAATGCCTTCCTTTTGAGAAAAGCTATGAGAAATAAATCTTGCTTTATTCTTTTCAATACTTCCATCAGCAACATGTTTTATTTTGAAGAGCCATTTGGAAGATACCACATCCTTGCTCTTCCGTCTAGGAACTATTTCCCATACATCATTCTTTATTATGGATTGGTATTCTTCTATCATGTCATCTACCCATTCTTTCTTTTGAATGGATTCTTCAAACAAGATCACGCATCAAATCCATATAGTTGGAGAATGGCTTAGGTCTCTTCACCTATCTCGTGGTTCCTTTGGGAACACCATACTTCTCTCCATATTGAATAAGCTCCCTGGCCCAAGCAGGCTTTCTCTTATGGGATATCATCATCTGAGGAGGTTCTTGAAATTCTACTATGTCATGATCTTCTAGAATTTCTTCATCAGGGGAAGTTATGACTTCCCTTACTAGTTTTGCAACTCCAGGAACCTCCCTCACTAATTTTGTAGTTCTGGGAGCTACAAGTTCCTCTTCATATACTTATTCAAGCTGGCATATTCTTGATTTCTTGAGCGTTTCATCTTCATCAAAGGTCACATCCCTAATGATCTCTTATAGGGTATACTTGGTGTTGCATACCAAGTCTAAATATGAAAGATTGAGTCAGGCTTCAAACAAGGTCTGCTTCCCATTCTAATGTTTGGTCATCTTTGGAGCCTTCTGCTCCTTTCAATCAATCTTCATATGAGATACTCTGAATCTCAAGAGATAGCTTCTTCTTCATCTTCTTTGGTGCATGAGTGTATATGGTCATGTACATAGTCTGCTTCATGTCTCATATAATATGTTTCCTTCTACAACCTTCACTATAGCTTTCTCAGAGTTATCCCCTGTGACATGAAACAAGGTCAACAAAACAACAGGATAGAATAATATCCTTTTGATAATAATAGATAAAACAATAACACAAATAATCATCACATTATCTCCTTTAGAGCTATCATTCGTGGCTTGTCTGAAGCAATGATAAAAGTAAGAGATACACTACGAAATGAGGTCAACACTCTTATAGTGTTGTGATCGAACATTCCTCCATGGCAACCTGGAAATAACGCACGAGGTTTCTCCTAAAGGAGGTGTTAGTTGTATCAAGAAAATGATTACATTAAGTATTTATCTCTATATGCTCACATGCTACCAAGTATAATACTTTACAAAGAATACTATCTCAACTATAGTGGTTACTTGTAAAGGGGTAGTCATCAATTTGTCATGTGTACCTTTGAATCTTATCAACTTGATTAATCAAACCTGGAGCCTTGTCCTCAAGAATGAGTGTGCTTGTTTTTCTTCCAAGTCTCCTTCACTCAAGATGACGAGTGATTTCTTCAACCTGTCTTATGTACTAAGACAATATGCTATCTTGATAGAAGGTTGGGTTAGAGGATAAACTCTATGATCTCAACTTTTAATCCATCTAATACCTTAACTTGGATTTTGACCAAAGGTTAGAATAATGGTCCTAGCTACAACATGCAACACTGATCAAAATAATGTCATAACAAATATATGCATATCATAATAATCACACCTAGGTTGCATCATTCCTCTGAATGTGTTGGATATTGAGATCCATTTGACCAATGATCACCAACTCTTAAGAACTAATCCCCTTTTGACCAAATACCCTTGAAGTTCTTAAGAGTTGGTGATCATAATAATATCCTTTTGATATTGAGATCCTTTTGACCAATCCACAAAAGGGGATTTGGTCTTTTACAATAGCTGACATGATCAATCCACAATACAGGGTTGATCTAATGAATAATACAACAACAATAATTAGAATACACTTTGTAGTTACATTATTTCAACAAGGATACCACCAAATCAACATCAGGGAGCAGGACATTGAGAAGACAACATTTCGGTGCCATTTCAGACAATTTGAGTTCTTGGTCATGCCATTTGGATTGACCAATGCACCAACCACTTTCCAGTCTTGCTTGAATCACATCTTTGGAGGACATTTGTAGAAGTACCTTCTGGTATTCTTCGATGATATATTGATCTATAACAAGACATGGGATGAGCATCTGGCACATTTGGGGAAGGTCTTGGATATTATGTAGGCAGAGTGATTATATGCCAAGGAATTCAAATGTGAATTTGGCACGTGATAACTACTGTACTTAGGTAATATCATCAGTGAGCAAGGAGTACAAGTTTATCAGGAAAAGATCGGTGCCATTTTGGATTGACCAACGCCCAAGAACCTCACAGATCTAAAAGGATTCTTTGGGTTATGCAGTTACTACAGGCGGTTCGTCAAGGGCTTTTCACAGGTAGGAGCACCACTCACAGACTTGACCAAGAAGGGTGCTTTTCATTGGACGAAGGAGTGACAACAAACATTTGACAAAATGAAGGAGGTTATGAGCACATGCCCTGTTCTATCCTGTCCATACTTCTTGCAGCCATTTGTCTTAGAGTGCAACACATCATGGGTGGGGATTGGAGCAATTTTGATGCAGGGAGGCCACCCTATTGTGTTTGAGAGAAGAAATCTCAACGAGTTAGAGAGACTCTATCCTATTTATGACAAAGGAAATGCCAGTGATCATGCATGCTTTAACCAAATTCAGGTAGTATTTGGTAGGCAACAGATCTATAGTAAATATTATCCATCAAAGTTGCACTAGGATGGACTTCCAGTGAGCTGCCAAAGTTTGAACATTATTGTTCAAAATTCAGAGTTTAGAAGTTTAACCGATCATAAAGACCAACCTTTTTCTTTTTTACATTTCCATAAAAAATTGTAATTAGAGATGTTGCATGATGAATTTGTAAAAGGTCTTAGCCACCTTAAGTCCTAAGCATGAGTTATACTCTGGAGTGTTTTTTTTACTTACTAATTATATTTTTCCGTTTTCAGGCAATTTATAGTTTATGAGTTTTTTCACTCAATCCCTTTAGAGCCGGAGTATATGCCCATGGTTAGGCTTGAGCATGGATCTAAGCCTAGTTTCTAATGTATATTACCATGCTAAACATACTCCTAGAGTCTTATGGAAATGTACTAAGTCCCCCTTAGGATTTTTTAATTTTTTCAGTTAATTAAAAATTTGCCAGAATTCAACAATTTTTAATTAAAAAATAAAGATGTATTGAAAAAGATTTTTTAATTTCTCAGTTAGTTAAAAATTTGCCGGAATTCAGTAATTTTTAATTAAAAAATAAAGATGTATTAAAAAAGTGGTACTAGGGGACTTAATATGCCATGGGAGTGCTCATTTTTGGACCTAGAGCACCCATATACCTAATTACCCATTTAGTTGAGCAAAAATAGTGATTTTAATCACTTACAAATCATTTTTTCTTCAAAAACCCAAAAAACGTCAAAATAAAATCAATAAAATCAGCAAAGGGAAAAAATCAAGGAAACATGTGGGGACATGTTGGAGACAAAAAAAGCCTCAAAAGACTATGTGGCAACAAGTGGGTGATTTTCATTGGTTAATGGAATAAAGTGAGCATGTGATATATTTGTTTGAGCATGTGCCAATAAAGGGGTGCACACCTCTTGAGAAGTGGCACATTCCCATGAGGGCCAACCAACCTCTTGAGAGGTGGCACCCCATATCTCTTCAAAATTTGTTATGTGGCGAGTTGGGATATGTGTGGGAGATGTGGTAGCCACACTCCCCACACTTGGTGTGTGTTTCTCCTCCAAGTGGTGCACCCCTCCTCAGCAAGTGGTGTGCCCTCCTCCATGATAAACTCATTTTATCTCTTATATAAGGAAGCATTCTCCCATTGTTGAGTTAGTTTGGAGCTTCAGAAGAATCGATTGTTGTAATATTCTTATTTGTAACACTCTCTCTTATATTGGAACAAAAGAAGACTTTGGAGGTCAAATTGGTGGATTGACCAAGTGTGTGGATGCTTGTAACCATGAGGTGATGTTGTTTCATTATTTTTGTTTTTATATGGTGGTTTAAATTGGCCTTGTAAAAGTGCTATTGCTTACTTGGATAGGAATACTAAACTTGCTTGATTAGTAATCATTTTGTTTATCTATTAGCGAGATTTTCAATGCATATTTTGTTTTGCTTAACTAACTTTGTATTGAAGTCTCTCTTGTAGGTGGCACCTCTTTTTTCTAACCCTCTATTTTGCAAGGATTTAAAGTGATTGATGCTCTACTTGGAGATTAGGAGGATCTAGTTTGATGCTTCTATTATTTCAAGAAATTTAAAGGAGATCCCTCCACATTTCACCAAAGAAGGACCCCATAGCCCAAAGGCATTCCAAGCACAAGCTTGCTTCCTCCTCCTCTCTCTTTAATTTCTAAAAGAAAAAATCATTTGGTTACTTTCTTGCATGTCATCTAGAGTTGATTTCAAAGTTTAATATTATTATCTAGTGTTGCATGCATAAGTCTTAGATCTAGTCTAAATTCTTTCTTATTCAAAAAAGGTAGATCTAAGTAGTTTTGTTGCAATTTTCTATAAATTTATTCAAGAAATCTTAAGGTAGAAAGTTGCTCTAAGTTTGCATTTGTAGATCTAGCTACTTAGGATTTTAGCTTTCTGTTTTAGGATAGAAAACATAAAACTCTTAAAGATCCTAGCTTAGTCTCATTTAAAGCTTCCAAAAAACCTTTAAAAGTTGCATTTTTCATAAGAAAGGTTTTCATAAATTTTTGGCTAAGTATTTACTTTTTCATGTTAGTTTCTTAAAGAGTGCCATCATTTTCTAATCTTTCTCTTTGCTGGTTTTTAGTAGGCCCATCATAAAACAAGGGGAAACTTTGGCAAAACAAAGCTGAAGTGAAGAAAATCTAGCCTAAGTTGGAACCCTTGAAGATCAAGACCTTCAAAGAAACCTTTGTAATAATTTTCTTCAAATTTGATCCATTTTTTAAGGATCCAAAAGTCTTAAAAGAGAAAAAGAGAACTTAGTTTCTCAGTTGTAACATCATTTAATAAAAGCGGGCCTCATAGTGCCCAGTTTCATCTCCTCTAGAGGGGTTGGTGGTGTGGTGGTGTGTTATTTCTTGTGATTTCTTGCATTTTATTTTCTCATACAAACTAAAGGAATCAATCAATCTATCTTAACCACACCACTTAGATTACATTTTCTTTTGCAAAGTAGAACACTAATTGCTAGATTGGCTTTATTTCTTACAATTTCAAGTTGGCAAATAAACCATCCCCTCAGCTCCTCGAAAGAGGCATGGTCAGTGTGGATTAGTAATTAGTCTCACATTTCAATTTCAGTTATTTACTTTCTTGTTTAAAATAAACAAATTCCCCTCAGCTCTCAGTGCGGTTCCTAACCCTTCCAGTTGCGAGCTAGTCTCAATCTGCTGGAAGTAAGTTTCATACACGTTGGACTGGTCAGTGGTTGATAGATAAATTAGGACAATCTCTAAGTGGTATCATTTGTCTAAGACCTCTACCTTGGGTGTCGTGTGTCAAATCACCTGGCAACTCGCCTTGTTGGATCTGTGGCACACCCGGTTGACAAGTTTTAGATTGGTGAATGATACATAAGGAGGCCCAAACCATTTCATTAACTAAACATCAATTTATCTTAATAAAACACGTGAACTACATTGCCCACGATTCACTTTAAGGCACTGGTCTCAATTTTTACATTCAGCAAAGCCACCGGTTTCATCTCTCATTTTGGTTATCTATTAGAAGCGATTTTAATGAAACTTGCATCTAACAAATGTGTCTTAGTATCCTTTTGATGCAAGTATATGCTTATTGATTATATATCATGGTGAATGTTTTAGTTCATGTTTTATCAGTTTATGGTTGATTGTTTAAAGGAATAATAAACTCCTAGATTTATTTTCTTGTACTTATCTTATTTCAAAGCCTTAGTATATTTGTTAGGGACTACCCCCCTTGGATTTGCTAGGAGTTTTCCTAGACAGAGGAGTTGAGGATTAGGTGATAGCACCTTAACTCTCACTTTCCCCCAAGGACACACCGAGTGGATTGAATATTTCTTCCACGTCTCCCAGGTGTGTATAAGGCAACAAAAGTAAAGACTAATCATAACAGTCTCAAGTATTTCCTAGATCAAAAAGATCTAAGTGAGCAACAACAAAAGTGGTTCTCAAAGATCCAAGCCTTTGAATTTGACATTGAGTATGTCAAGGGTAAAAGGAATATCATAGCAGATGTGTTGTCCAGGAGGCTAACGGGATGTTCAATCATGGACATTTGTACATATTGAAAAGTTGATTTGTTGGTGGAGTACTTCAAAAAAAATTTTTCTTGTGAGGTGATGGATGGTTGATGATAGATATCGGGTTCTTGATGATGTCATTTTCTACAGGGATGGGATCTACTTGGTTCCAGAATCTACACTAAAGGGGAAAATTCTGAAGGTGTGTCATGATTCGCTTACAACAGGGCATTATGGGTACTTCAAAACATATAGGCAGATCAGGGAGATATTCTCATGGAAGGCTCTCAAGGATGATGTGCTGAAACATATCCAGGAGTGCACGACTTGTTAGCAGAACAAGTCTGAGCGGACACACCCCACAGGGATGCTACAACCTCTAACCATTCCAGAGAAAAAATGGGAGAGCATTTCTATGGATTTCATTACAGGCCTTCCTTGAGTGCAGGGCAGGGACTGTATATTTGTGGTGGTCAACAGACTGACCAAATTTGCACATTTCTTTGCCATACCCACAGACTACAAGGCCATACAGGTAGCATATTTGTTTTTCAGGGAGGTATTTTGATTGCATGGTTTACCCAGACAGATAGTCAGTGATAGAGATGGGCGCTACCACCCACAGATAGATGGCCAGACAGAGATCGTCAATAGATGGGTGGAGGGGTATCTGAGGAACTATGTGGGGGGCCAACAACTCACATGGGTGAGATGGTTACACATGGGTGAGTATTGTTACGACACAACTTACCATATGTCCATCAGGATGTCACCGTTCAGGGAATTGTACGGATATGATGCACCCTCCTTTATGGAGACTGTGTTTAGGGACAGCAGGGTCCCGGGGGCCAAAGACTGGGTGGAGGAGAATCAGAGGATTCTACGGTCAGTGAGGGAGAACTTGTAGACAAATCAGAACCAACAAAAGATATATGTAGACCGACACAGAGTCGAGCGTAGTTTTGAGGTAGGGGATTTGATTTTTCTGCGATTACAACCATACAGACAGTCCTCCTTGAAGAGGAGTAGAGCAGCTTCAAGAGCCATTCTCTAGGAGGATGGAAAAGACCATAGCTAATATATAGGGCCCCCAGTGCACTCTTGGGGTTCTTGGTCTAGGACCAAACTATTAGAGCCATGGCAAAAGACCCTTGTGAGGGCCCTAAGTAGATGAGTGGGGTTCTTGGTCTGGGACCAAGCAGTTAAATTCCCTAGATATGTCTAGGGCCCCTAGACATGTTCCAGGCTACTCATGTCTGGGGCATGGGTTGATCCTTGGTCTTGTACCTTAGTGGATAAGACCCCAGAAATGTTTTGGGGAAACCTGGTCCTTGATCAGACACTTGTTGGTGTATGACCCTCTTTGAAGGACGACATTAACACATGAGGTATGTATCCCATATGCAGCGATGATAAAATTAAAAAGGTCACATTGAGAATTATATGGATAAGCATTGCCACCAAGTAACCCCACCCAAACACCCACACCCTTGGTTTTTGAGCATGAATTTATTTTGGGCTTTGAATTTTTGCTTTAGGGGTTAAATGAAAAATATTAATTAAATAATATAACATAATTAATTAATATTTATATTAATTATGTTATTTTTATTATTATATTTCATTAGCCTAACCCTAGCCTAAAGAATAAATAAGACCCTTCCCCTCTACCTTTTACAAATATACATTTTTCTCTTTCTCCTAAGTGTGGCAGATTTCACTCTTGAAGCCTATAGCCTCCTTGTAACAGTTTTTTTAGCCTTCTCTTGACAGCGTGTGGCCTTCTTGGACAGGATGCAACCTCCTTGCAGCTCAGCCTCTCTCCTTTCTTCTACTGCATGGTCCTTCCTTCAAGCATATTTATTCCTCCACTCAAAGGGTTGATCTTTGTTGTCCTACTTGACTGTTAGTCACCAACCCCCTTCCTTCTACTAGTGCTATCATTGTAGTCAGTCGTCCCCTTTTCTTGACATATCGGTGACCTTAAAGGCCACGACACCTTAGAGGAGTGACTAAACTGGCAACCGTACCTCTCTTTTCTGGTAGATCTTTGTGTGAGGGTTTGGTTCCAGATTTTGTTGTGTGAGGGTTTGGTTCCAGAACTTGCTGAGTAAGGTTTTTGCTTTTAGAAATTGTTGTGTGGTTTTTTCTGTGTCTGGTGAGAGTTTCTCCCTTGGTGGCTTGGCTGTCCTAACTTCTCTTGGTATGAGATCTAACCCTTGAGGTAGATCCAAGATTTCTAAGACTTATCTGAGCATACTTTGATGGATTATTATCTCTCCAATTTTCATGCTCTTCTTCATTTCAGAGGTAAGTTCATCAAGAGGTAAGTTCAGATCTATATTTTCTCTTGCTCAAATTATTTCACTTAGCCTAGATATATCTACTCTGTATGTTAACTATTGTTGAAAACTAATTTAGAAACTCTTCTACAGTCTTATAATTGCCTCATGGTATAAATCTATCTTCTACATTTTGTTCTAGTTTAGATCTGAGTACTTCACTCACTCAGAAATGTTTTTGTTTAGATCTATTCATTGTTTATGAACAGAACTAAAATTCCAGTTCAGATCTGAAGTGTTGTGCTCACTCAAAAATTATTTAAGGGTTAAATCTAACTGTTGTTCATCTTCTGATTTGATTTCCTAAGTTCAGATTCAATTATCTAGCACCCTATAGTACAAATCTCCTATTGCATTACTTTTTTGTTTTAAAGTTTGATTTATTTTAGATCCTTGTTGTTCTATCTAACTGAATTTTAAAAGACAAAAATTCTCTGGTTTACTTCCCTAATTCTAACATGGTATCAGAGTTTAGGGTGTGAAGAGAGCTCAAGGATACAAACTTGAGCTTGCATAGATCCATTTTGTTAGGGTTGTTTTGCAAAGATCAGCGTCATTGCCTTTGCTAAACTAATTCAGATATCATCATGGCCTCCTCATCAATTAAGGTAGAATATAGACTTGTAGGGGCTGCCAAATTCAATGCTTGGAAATGCAGAATAGTAAACATTCTTGAAGAGAATGACCTAGAATAGTTGATCTCTAGGGAAATTGAAGAACCTACCTCAAACACAACAAGGGAAACGTACAAAAGGAAACAAACCAAGTCTAAAAGAATCATTTTTTATTCTATCAAGGATAGCATGATGCCCATCATTGGTCGTCTAAGGACTGCCAAATATTGCTTTGATGCCTTGGAAAACCTCTATGAAAAGAAGGCACCAACTCATAAAAGAATTTTGAAGAAAAAATTACGTACTTTGAAAATGGGAAAAGATGATATAGTTGCTACCTTCTTCTCCAAGATTGCTCAAACCAAATATTAGCTTATTGCAATAGAAGTTCCTGTAGATGATGATGACCTTGTTCAAACAACATTTGATGGAATTCCTGGTTCTTGGAGAGTTTTTCTTGCATCCGTAAATGGAAGAGAATCCCAACCTAATTTTGAAAGATTGTGGCATGACTGCTTAGAAGAAGAAGGAAGACTAAACAATAGAAATGATTATTCAATTCTAAAAGATCATGCCCTTGCAACAAAAGCCAAGAAATGGAAGAAGTTCCCTAAATCAAAAGGCAAAAGTAAGAAACCCCAAGGTAAGCTATCTCATCTCAATCCTCATTTATCTAAAGTTAAATGTTTTAACTGTAATAAGCTAGGACATTATGCAAGAGATTGCAAGAATCCTACCTCTCAGCAGAAAAGAAGAGGAAGATTCCAAGCCTCAGTTTCCACTGAAGGGGCTAAACCTCAAGAGGAGCCTCAAAGAAGACAAACCAGGGATGCCACCAAAGAGCAAGAACAAAAAAAATAATATTATCTTATCTTAGCTCTTTCTAGCACTATTACCAAGTCAGAGGAGATTTGGTTAATAGACAGTGGTGCTTCCAGACACATGACAAGCTTCAAACAAAACCTTGCAAACTATCAAGACAAGAAATTCAAGGCAAAGGTGGAACTAGGTGATGATGGCACCTATGACATAAAAGGTTTTGGATCTACCTCTTTCCGACTTCAATCAGGTAATATCTTTCACATTGATGAAATTCTTTATGTCCTTGGTCTAAAGAAAAATCTAATCTCTGTTCCAGTTATAGAAAGTAAAGGTTACTCAGTAGCTTTCTCCAAAGGGAAGGCCCTCATGTGGTCCTCAAATGAAGATATAAGAACTGCTATAACTATTGGAACTTGTGAGAATGGAATTTATAAAATTTCAGGACAGGTTGTTCAAGCTCTAGCTCACAAAACGGTAAATCCCTGCGAGCTTTGGCACAAAAGACTTGGACATCTCGACTACAACGCACTTCCAAGTTTGCAAAATATGGCAACAGGTATGCCAGTATTTTCTGTTGATCATGATAATGTTTGTAAAGGTTGTGCACTTGGAAAGAATACAAAGAAACCCTATCCTCTTAGTAATAGAAAATCAAATGGAATTTTAGATCTAATTCATTCTGATCTTTGTGGGCCCATGACCACCCCATCTATGAATGGTTGTATTTACTATATCATTTTTGCTGATGATTTTTCTCGTAAAACTTGGATTTATTTCTTAAAAACTAAAGATGAATCTTTTAGTAGATTTCAAGATTTCAAGAATCTTGTTGAAAATCAAACAGGAAGACACATCCAAGTTTTCAGGATAGATAATGGTAAAGAATTTGACTCCTTCAAATACGATGAACTCTGTCGGGATTCTGGAATTAAGAGGGAGCTAACTGTTTCGTACAACCCCCAGTAGAATGTAGTTGCTGAAAGAAAGAATAGAACTATCTGTGAAGTAGCCAGGGCCATGATGTATGACCAAAACTTACCTTTATCTCTTTGGGCTGAGGCTGCTGGTACTGCAATCTCCATTTATAATAGATGTCCACACAAATCCCTTGAAGCGAAAAATCCTGAAGAAGTTTTCACCGAAATTAAGCCCTCAGTTGATCACTTGAGAATTTTTGGTAGTCCTGTCTAAATTCACATCCCAAAAGAGAAGAGGACAAAGCTAGAGCCCTCCGAAAAGAAAGGAACTTTTGTAGGATACAGTGAAACCTCAAAATCTTACAAGATTTATATCCCATGTCAAAAGTTCATTGAAGTAAGCAGAGACTTGACTTTTCATGAAGAGGCAACTTTTTGTTGGGCTAGAGAAATTCCATGTGGTTCGGAGGAGCAGGAAGCTCCACCACTTGATTCATCAGATCCTTCTCTTGACCAAAACTTACCTTTATCTCTTTGGGTCGAGGCTGCCGGTACTACAATCTCCATTCAGAATAGATGTCCACACAAAGCTCTTGAAGAGAAAACTCCTGAAGAATTTTTCACCAAAATTAAGCCCTCAGTTGATCACTTGAGAATTTTTGGTAGTCCTATCTATATTCACATCCCAAAAGAGAAGAGGACTAAGCTAGAGCCCTCCGAAAAGAAAGGAACTTTTGTAGGATACAGTGAAACCTCAAAAGCTTACAATATTTATATCCCATGTCAAAAGTTCATCGAAGTAAGCAGAGACTTGACTTTTCATGAAGAGGCAGCTTTTTGTTGGGCTAGAGAACTTCCATGTGGTTTAGAAGAGCAGGAAGATCCACCACTTGATTCATCAGATCCTCCTCTTCTAGATGAGAAGTGGGATGAAACCTCAGAACTTCCAGTGGATCCCTCAATGGATGCTATTGAGTTTCCAATGGAGATACTTCATATTAAAAGGAAGCCATCCTGGTGTCGGGAAATATTAAAAGCAATAGAAAAGATTTTAGCTCCTAAGGGCACCTTCAGAGAAAGAAAGAAACCATATAAGTACTCTAGTCTTATAGCTAAGTTGAATATTGTGATTGATTCAGAACCTTCCACATTTGTAGAAGCCTCCAAACATCAAGTGTGGAAAGATGTTATGATTGAAGAATATGATTCTAATCTAAAGAATGACATATGGACAGTAGTTCCTAGACCTCGTGGAAAATCAATAGTAACTTCCAAATGACTTTATAAGATAAAGCGTGCAACAGATGGTAGTGTTGAAAAATACAGCGCTAGATTCATGGCTCATGGTTTTCTTAGAAAGAAGGAATTGACTACGATGAGATTTTTGTTCCAGTTGCTAGATATTCTTCAATCATGATTATTATCTCTCTTGTAGCAGTTTTTGGTTGGAAACTTCACCAGAGGGACGTTAAGACTGTTTTTCTTAACAGTGAAGTTGAGAAAAAAGTATACATCGAGCAACCTGAAGGTTTCATGATTTATGATAAAATATCTGATGTGTGAAAACTCAAGAAATCCTTGTATGGGTTGAAGCAAGCTCCGAGAGCTTGGTATGGTAGAATAAATAGTTTTCTACAAAGTCTTGGATTCACCAAGAGCATAGCATATCCCAATATTTATATAAAGATTGTGCAAAATCATCCAGTTATCTTAGTCTTATACGTGGATGATATGTTCCTCACTAGAGAGGAAAACTTGATAGCTCAGACTAAGAGGGAGCTTTCTACAGAGTTTATAATGAAAGACTTGGGGCTCATGCATTATTTCTTAGGCTTGGAGGTATGGCAGAAACCAGGTGAGATATTTCTCTCACAGAGTAAATATGCAGTTGATGTGCTCCACAAATTTGGCATGATGGACTACATGTCCATGACTACTCCAATGATCTCTAACCTAAAGAAACTACAAGATAAGGTTACAGGTTCAGATCCAGAAGACCCCACCTTATATTGGCAGATCATTGGGTCTTTGATGTATCTCGTACATACGAGACAAAACATTTTTTATGCGGTAAATGCTCTCAGTTAGTTCATGTGTGAACGAAAGCATATACATATGGTTGTTGTGAAGCATATTCTGAGATATGTTCCGGGAACTATAGCTCATGGTCTTAGATACACTTCTAGTGGAGGTGTAATGCTTCATGGATTTACAGTTTCAGATTGGATGGGAAGTACAGTGGATTGGAAGAGCACTTCCATATATTGCTTCAGTTTGGGTTCAACTATGATTTCCTGGTCTAATAGGAAATAAGGCTCCATAGCACAAAGCACTGCAGAGGAAGAATACATTGCTTCAAGAGCTGCTAGTAGAGAAGTAGTACGGTTTAGGAAGCTAATTTCAGACTTGTTTAGTTCAGAGATTGAAGCCACAGTCATTCATTGTGACAATCAGAGTTGTATAAAGCTCACTCAGAATCTAGTGTTTCATGATAGGTCGAAACACATTGAGATGAGATATCACTATGTCTGGGACATGGTGCAAAAGAATGTTCTTATCATTCAGTATGTTCCAATGACAGAATAGACAACATATATTTTCACCAAGCCACTATCTCTGACAAAGTTTGTATACTTTCATGACAAGCTTGGTGTAGCTGAGAATACCTCTCTTGCTGAGAGGGATTGTTGAATTTAAAGCAGCTGTAAGAGACATTCTATGGGAGGATGGAAAAGACCCTAGTTGAGATCTAGGCCCCCCCCATGCACTCCTGGGGTTCTTGGTCTGGGACCAAGCAGTCAGAGCCATGGAAAAAGACCCTTGTGAGGGCCCCCAGTAGATGATTGGGGTTCTTGGTCTGGGACCAAGTAGTTAAAGTACCTATATATGTCTAGGGCCCCTGGACATGTTCCAGGGTACTCATTTCTGGGGTATGGGTTGATCCTTGGTCTTGTATCTTGGTGGATAAGACCCCAGAAATGTTCTGGGGGAACTTGGTCCTTGATCAGGCAGTTGTTTGTGTATGACCCTCTTTGAAGGCGGGCATGACCACATGAGGGATGTATCCCATATACAGTGATGACAAAGTTAAAAATTCCACCTTGAGAATTAGATGGACAAGCATTGCCACCAAGTAACCCCACCCAAACACGCACACCCTTGGTTTTTGAGCATGAGTTTATTTGGGGTTTTCTATTTTTTCTTTAGGGGTTAAATGAAAAATATTAATTAAATAATATAACATAATTAATTAATATTTATATTAATTAAGTATTTTATTTTTATTATTATCTTTCATTAGCCTAACCCTAGCCTAAATTATAAACAAGACCCTTCCCCTCTACCTTTTACAAATATACATTTTTCTCTTTCTCCTAAGTGTGGAAAATTTCTCTCTTGAATCCTGCAACCTCCTTGTAACAATTTTCTCAGCCATCTCTTGATAGCGTGCAACATTCTTGGATAGGTGTTACACATCCAAATCACTCAACTGGATAAGTGTCGCACATACCTCTCGCTTGTCGCAAGTGTCGTAACTCCCATGAAACTTGTCGTAAATGTCGCAAGTGGGTTATAAGGGTGTCGTAAATACTGTCGAATTATGTTACCCTAATGACGACATCAAAAAGACACTTAAAACACCTCATTTACTCAGTTTGGAGGAAGAAAATTGGTCTACTGAAGTCAAACATCTCTTGACACTTTGGAGGGCTTCATAATCAAGGTTTTGGAAGGGGAACGCTCCTCTAAAACTACATGAGGAGCGCTGGCGCCCCTCCGCCATGGCTGAGAAGCGTTACAACGCTTTTCCACCCCTTTGCAGGAGCGTTATCCAATTCTGAAGCGCTGGCGCTTCTAGGAACCTTTCTGGGAGCGTTATAACGCTCTGTGACCTTCTTCAAAGAGCGCTCCCTATTCTGGGTGAATTGTTAAGCTCGTTGAGGAAAATAAGGGGAGAATCATTCGAGTTTAGGAGGCTGTTAAGCTCAAATTCTTGGTTTTTTCAAAAGATCTCTCAAACCAAGGAAGAGGTTCTTAACTGGTTCTAAACATGGCTTGAGTGGTTAACCTCTTCCCAACCTATATAAGCAATCTCTAATGGTGAAGAGAGGAGGAAGAAATGTGTATGTGAAACTTATGATCTTGGAGGAAATCTGCAGTCAGCTAGAGAAGAGCCATCAGTGCAGCTGCTGCCATCCAGGTTGTGGATCATTCAGACAAGGGTTAGACGAAGAG
>ML783842.1:965324-1021012 GCA_009831015.1 Picea engelmannii
TTACTCTTCCTTCTCATGCATTAGGCTTAGATAGATTCGAAAGAAATTCAGTGTCCATGATAAGCACTTTTCTGTCTAGGGTTAAGGTCAAGCCTTAGAGGTCGATCTACTTGTCCGCAGGCAGATTTTCCTACAACAGTAGGGTGTGGCCTCCTTGCAACTCGGTCTCTCTCCTTTCTTCAGCTGCCTGGTCCTTACTTCAAGCATATTGTTGTGTCGGTGTTTTAGGGTATTTATTCCTCCACTAAAAAGGTTGAGCTTTGTTGTCCTACTTGAATGTTACAAGCCAGCCCCCTTCCTTCTACCAGTACTATCATTGCAACCAGTCGTCTCCTTTTCTTGACAAATCGGTGACCTTAAAGGCCATGGCACCTTAGAGGAGTGACTGAACTGGCAGCCATACCTCTCTTTTATGGTAGATCTTTGTGTGAGGGTTTGGTTCCAGATTTTGTTGTGTGAGGGTTTGGTTCCAGAACTTGCTGAGTAAGGTTTTGGCTTTCAGAAATTGTTGTGTGTGTTTTCCTATGTCTGGTGAGAGTTTCTCCCTTGGTGGCTTAGCTATCCTAACTTCTCTTGGTATGAGATCTAACCCTTGAGGTAGATCCAATATTTCTAAGACTTATCTGACTTTCACTTTATGAAATAAAAGGTTTGTTTGTCATTGAAAGACTGCATTTGCATGATTGCTTGTCATTGGGTTGGGTTTTCCTAATCAGTTAATTAATTAACTCCTATTACTAAAATTAATATTTCACATAGTTTAATAGGGTCTACCCCTTTGGCTTCCCTAGGAATGAGCCTAGACATCAGGAGTCCAGATTGAGGTGACAGTGGGTCTGGATTCAGGTTTGTGCCTCCAAGAATAGAACAAGCAGGTTGGAGACTTCTCCACATTTGTAGGTGTGTATTAGGACGACAACATATTTTGCATCATTGCTGGGGAAAAGTCTTTTTATTCCCGGAGTATGACTTTTTGTTTTCATTTTTTTCTTTTCTTTGTTTGATGTTTCTTGTTTGTTTAGAATAAACTTGATCATCTGGAGACTCCACTTCAAAATAATTTGTCAAAGTATTCTTCAAGAAGGAAATCACGATTTTCTTACCTTCATCCTTGAACCCGAGAGATTTTTTGGAGGTGTAATGCGTAGTTCTTGAAAATACCATTCCAATGGCCTATCACGTGCCTAAAATGAGGATCGTATGAAAATTTACGACCCTGGGAAGTTAATGTACTAACTTACCCAAACGGGGCCCACATGACTTTTAGTGTTTCATCTCCTAGGGTTAGGTTTTTGGATCTAGGGTTTTTGCCTTCATGTTTATCATAAAAAGGCCTTCAGAGCATCATTGTAACCATCTTCTTGCGAATGAGTGTAGCCTTCACATCTCTTTTCAGAGATAAAGCTGCCAACATTCTAATGAGTCTTGCACTCTGTATTTTTACAGTCTCTTTACAATTATTTCATTAATAGAAATCAAGTATTGTTGTATTTCTCTGTTTCTGGCAATTTTCATGAGTATTTCATTGTAATATCTCTGCTTTCATTTCATTCCAAAAATAATTCGGATCACTATCTTTGTGTATAACCTTCTTTTTTTTGATTGAGTGTATGATAAGCCAATCATTTAACTCATGTAAGAGGGTGGGTGTGAGTCGTCACATCCCATAGTTATTGGAGAGCATGGGATGAAGCACAATCATTCTTGAGAAGAGTGTGAGTCAAGTAAGCAAGGGAGAAGAGGAAATTCGTATGCAGAAGAGGGAAAATTTTTACAGGCAGTTTTTTGGGAAGCGAAGGAGGAGTAGAGGGATGGGAAGAGGACTAGTCATGGTATATTTGAAGGAAACCATTATTTGGCTATGTTTTTATGATGAGAAAGAGGCATGTGTGCCTGTAAATCGTGTTGTAAGCCCATGGTGTGATTTCTTGTTGAGGAAATATCTCAGAGCCTTGTGAAGGCTGATGTGAGAAAACATGATGCAACAGAGATTTCCCGGATCAAAACTGAGGAATTCCTAGTCAAATGAGTGCACTAGGAACCCTGATAAACTAATGATACAACCCGAGGGACTGTGAGAAGTGAAGGGGGTACATTCCTTGGGTAGTATAGGTTCTGGGCAAAAGAGAGAGTTGGAGGTTTGGAACTTCTGTGAGATTGGAACCTATGTTTGGGGCTGCTCTGTATGGAGAGTGGATATCTAGTGGCTTAAATATCCTTGTGGAATCATAGCCTCATCTCAAGAGTGGATTGCTAATGAGATAAAATGACCAGCAGTGCCTATGGTTGGGAGGTTCATCCTTCGTATGCAACCACTTGGATAACTGTTAAAAGATAAATGTTTCTGTTGTTTTATTTATGATTATTCCATTGTGTAAATGATTTGTATGAATGTGTCGAGTACTCAACACACCCTAAAAATCCTATGTCAAATTTTAATTTTTTGGGTACCACTTGATCTTTTGCACTGTCTAATTCAACTTCATTGTAAAAAATGTTGCCTTTTCTTATCATCTTAACTCTCATTAAGTCTTTCAAAGTTTGATTGAATCTATGAAAACCCATGAATTAAAAGGATTGAATTTTAAATAAAGAATCAACAACCAAAACATTTCACCTGATGTGCCTAAATTCGACATCGGAAGGAAATAAAAGATGAAAGAAAATCACTCAAATAAAACCATAGTCGCCAAGCGTCGATCTTCACCGGCATCAACAAAAGAAAGTTTTCTTTCGCGACAAGCATCACACAATTATATCACCAATAAACGATCCCTTTCGGCATCGATAAAAGGATAAGAGAGTAAACATTAACGCAGAAAGAAATGATATTGCCGATAGCCGATACCCAACGTGCTTAGCAAAATTGGAGAAGACCAAATCACGACGAACATTCAGACCATGCTAAAAAAAAATCTTGGATCACTGACTTCTGAAATGTTTCAGCATCGGGAGTTTTGAGGAAGCTAATCCACATGAAAACTAGTGATAGGTTTGTCCCCGGTCGCTGACCCCCGATACCTTGTCGGCTAGGCGAGTAACAGTATTCAGTGTAAGATCGTCGTATGGTGGGGAGAAAAACACATAGAGCAACTCGAAACATCACTGAGGGTAAATTCAGAGTTAACTTAGAGGAAATACAACTTTTATGAATGGTGAGAACTAGGACTTTTGCATTATATTTTGATTGAGCTCAAATTATATACAATAGATGCTCTCTACACTATTTGGCCAACCAACTTGGTTTACATTGAAAACATGAAATATATAGGGCTTTGACCATGAATGAATTAAATTTGATACATGACATGTGGCTTTGACAAGCCTAGACACCCTCCTCCTACACCAACGACTTTCTCCTAATGCCAAAAAATCCCCTAAAGGGGTGACGTCCTTCTAAAATTATGGTTTTCTTATGCGCAAAAGTGAATTTTAAATGAATTACTTTGTAAAGGGGAAAATATTAGGGTTGTTGACCCCTAGTCTTGTGGCTTACCCGTTAATTTTTGGACAAGTCACCTTGGTGACATTTTGTATAAATAAGACATCAAAAGATCTCATTTTAACATAACTCTCCCTGATTGTGAGAAGTATTGGTTTGAAATTTCTGGCTATCTTTGGCAAGATTGTCTCTTTTACCTCTTGTTTATGGCTATCTATTGATGAATGGTTGGTGGAAGTCTAGTGCTAGCCTTGGAAGGCTTGTCTTTTGCTCTTATGGTGGATTTTCTTAGCATCTTTCTTGATTTTGGTATGGTCTTTTACTCTTATGTTATCATTTTTTCAAGTCAAGGATTGTTGTGCTAGGAGCTAGGTGGAAAGTATAAGGGCATACACCCCCACCATAGTATTCATCATTTTATGCTTCATCTCATTGATTATACAAGGGTTTGCTAAGAGAAGTATAAGGGCATACACCCTCTTAGGTTAAACTGTATCTAGAGAAGCTTACCTTGGGAACTAAAATGGCTTACACCCCCAAGGAGATAACTTCTCTAGCTCTTTCTTTATTTGACTCCATTAACCCAATAGTAAAGGCACTAGTCATATATTTTTTGCATTGGAGATATCAAATCATTGCTTTGGGAAACATGGATTTTTATCTTTTGAAAGATCTTTTGCTTGGAGTTGGTTTCCTCATTGAGAGGAGTCTTCACCTATTAGAGCATCCCCTCTCTCCCACTACTTCTTGTCATCATTACAGAATAGGGCTGTAGAAACCCTAACTCATTTGCTTGAATAACTCTCTTAACAACCATTGGATTTTGCTCAAAGTTTGCACACTTGTTCTCCATGGTCCAGTGCACTATTTGACAAAGTTTGAGGGGATTTTAGTGGCTGATTTTCTTGTTGTAATACATTGAATGTTACAGCCATTAGGCTGATATAATTTGCTGCAGACAAGTGTTTACAACAACCTTAACTTTTACTGCTAGAATATTGGTTTTTCATCTTGAGTTTAGCTAGTCATTTGCTAGTATTTCTCTTGCATTTTCTACTTGATCTCTATCATTTATTGAGCATATATAGTACATATTATTGTTGATATATATTTTTTTCTATTGATGAAAATTAGGGACAACAAGATTATCTTTCTAATCCAACTAACATACATTATTGCAAAGTGTCTTTTCTTGTGTCTTGGGTAGGTATTTCACCATTTGGAAGTTACTCAGCACAATTGGCAACCCTTAGACCTTCCCAATACTTCATTCCACACATTTCACTCCACTTAGAATTGACCACTAGGGGATTCACTTCCACTTCCCTCCATATCCATCTCAATCACCCTAGGTTCACCGAGATCGCTTCCCTAGAGTGCCCTAGTTACCCTAGAAGTGTGGGACCTACATCAAGGTGACATTGGGTGTAGGATTCCCAAGTTGTAGCACTTTCTTTGAGGTTGGGTCAGGATTTTCCCAACCTACAAATTGCACTATAACATTTTGGTGCCATTGTCGGGGAAGATTTTGAATCTTCTTCGTACCCTAATGACACTTTGGTAAGCTATCCCAAAGCCTTTCCCTTAGCTTGCCTGACGACTCCACATGAGGGATGTTTCCTTTCCAGCTTTCTTGATGATTTCATTTTAAAATTCATCTGGGGACTCCACCTTCCCAGAAAACTTCTTTCCCCAAACCTTTTCCCCCTGGGAAGTTCAAACCTTCTAAGGTTTACCAAAGAAGGCCTCCTCTCAAGTCTCTCGTTGCTAAAACCCTTTTCCATAATAACCTCCCTCTTGTTCCAAAATCTCTCCCTTGGGAAAGGGACCTATACAAACCCCTTAACATGACCAACATCCAAGGTTACCCTAAAAAAATGCCAACAAAAGTAAACAAGTAATTGCCAAAGTTCCCAGGAAACAATGTGATAATTGTCGAAGACCACATTTATGTCATGGGATGGGATATGGACAATGCAGGTATTGATCATGAAGATGTGGCCACGAGACTATTCGATTCATCATTGACTGAAGAATCCCTTCATTGGTTCAAAGGATTCCCTCATAATTATATCATGACCTATGATGATTTTTCCACCTTATTCAAAAGTAGATGGTGGGACACTTGGGACTCAGTTCAATCAAATAAGGAAAAAAGAGAATGAATCGGTGAGGGAATTCATTTCCAGATTTGACAGGTTGTACAATCAAATTCCAATAGATTACCACCATACATCATCATCAATTCGTCTCCTTTAGATGAATTCCTTTGAAGGACAGTTTCGATACATCCTTAAAGATAAAAAGCTCACGTCATTGGTAGAGGCTAAAGAGTTCAGTATCGACATTGAAGAAATTTTTCTTGATTCAAAAATATAACCTTTTTCAATACCCTCGTAACAAGACAAAATCAAGGATGAAGGTTTCCAACAACAGTGTTCATGATCAGATTGCTTTCCTGACTCAGAAGATAGACCAAATGAATACTCAGTTTGTTCAAGTGCAGAATCAACCTATGAAATGTATGACTACTGTTATAATGTGCTCGTTTTACCATCGACAATATTACTATTGTCACCCAACCATAGGCTGAAGCCACCCTCCAAGCACCTTGACCTTAACAGAGAGAAGAATCATGGTAGAAATCCAATAGCCAAGCAAGGCTAATGCAGCAAGAAAGAAGTAACCCAAGATGGTCAGAGAGTCCAAACCAAGAGATAGAAGCAATAGGCTTCAGAACTAGTGGCAACACCTTCTATAGAACTTGCACACAATACTGCCAGACTGCAGTGCGCACAAGTGCCTTTCTACAATTCTGAGAAGTGTATCAAATGAGAGACTGACACCCTGTATTTATAGTAATCCTGGCAGACTGCTAGGGCCGACTTCTCATTTAGGGTACTAATTAATTTATATTAATTATCGCTCTTAGTTGACATCACTTCTAGGGTTATGTTCACTTCTTTTCTTTCTTCCAGAACATTCTAATCTTATCAAAGGTCACAATGGAGGTTCATACCTCCTGAAGCTACCATAATATCAACACTCCCTCCTAGCTAGGGAGGTATGGTCTTGAGCACAAACAGACCATTCAACTGGTAGCATCACGAGCACCATCATTGTTATCTAACTGGATAGTCTCCATGACAGCAGGTACAATATCAATTGATAGAACAAAATTGTGTTTATCCATGGTAGTATGAAACTACTCAAACCGTGACACATAGTCACGAACAGTGGAACATATCCACCATGGTAGCATATCTCTACTATCTGGAGACATGCAGTCTCCATAAAAATCATCTGGTATCAACCTACACATAAGATATTGTTATGATATAAACTGAATCAACTTGGCCATTCTTTCACTCACACCTGTGAGATCTGAAAGACTATCTGCCCTTTAGAGTAGAACATCAATGATGGGCTATCTGGACTATTCTTCTCAAGCAAGGA
Organism: Picea engelmannii; assembly: GCA_009831015.1. NCBI lineage: Eukaryota > Viridiplantae > Streptophyta > Pinopsida > Pinales > Pinaceae > Picea > Picea engelmannii. Next base: position 972,223 of record ML783842.1, read on the forward strand.
AGAATGAATGTCTTGATTTCTGAGCCTGGACCATTCCCCACCCTGGGCCATTCCTCTGACACTAAACAAAGTGCAACCTGGAGAGAATGAATCTTCCCTAAGGAATGTCTGTCCCTGATTGTTGAACCTGGACCATTCCCCACCCTGGGCCATTCCTCCAACACTAAACAAAGTGCAACCTGGAGAGAATGAATCTGCCCTAAGGAATGACTTTCTGAACCATTTCTAAAGGAAATGATTGTCCTACACCAACCTCCAAAATAGACCATTCCCCATGTTAACCACAATGGGAAATCGTTGTCCAGCGAGGCGGGCCAGTCTTCTTGAGTAACCCTCAAGAAGAGAGACTGCCCTAGACCACTCCCCATGTTAACCACAATGGGAAGTTGTTGTCTATAGTACATCAACAATCCATCGAACCATTTTCACTACAAAAATGACTGTTTGATTTGGACCATTTTCCAAACTAGAAAATGTCTATCCGTAAAAAATCTCAATCCAGTTTCCGAACTGGAAAGGAACTACCCAAGCTGGACCATTTTTCAAACTTGAAAATGACTATCCTCAATTCAATAATATGTCAGTGCTCCCTCCCAACCTGGAGAGTCATTTCTTCCCTTTCAACTAAGGGAGTTATTTCCACGATCCCCAATTTGTCTCGGAAATATGCAAACTTTATTCTAGACTGAGGCTTTGTCAGGATATCTACTATCTGCTCATCTGTGCGGATATACTGGAGATTTACTTCTCCTTCCTGGACTTTATCTCGAATAAAGTAGTATTTGATCTCAATATGTTTCGACCGTTCATGAAACACTGGGTGTTCTGATAGCCTTATACAACTCTGATTGTCACAGCGTATTATGGTCGAGTCTGGAACCTAATCAAATAAATCAGAGATTAGCTTTCTTAGCCATATTACCTCTGTGCATGCCTCACATGTTGCGATATATTCTTCTTCTGTTGTGCTGAGTGCGACAGAATTTTGTTTCCTTCTGCTCCAATATATCATAGCGGAGCCCAAGCTGAAACACATCCCTGAAGTACTCTTTCTGTCTTCTGCACTTCCTGCCCAATCTGAATTTGTAAATCCATGAAGCTGTACATCACTGGATGTGGTATATCTTAAACCATAGTTTAGTGTTCTATGAATATATCTTAGAACATTCTTTGCAGTTGTCCAATGTTCATGTCTAGGTTCCACCTGAAACTGACTTAGTGTGTTCACGACAAAGAAAATGTCTAGTCTAGTATTTACCAAATACATCAATGACCCAATCAATTATCGATATAGTGATGGATCTACTGGATCAGAATATGAATCTCTTACTTTTCTTATATCTGTAGTCATAAGAGTGTCCATGGATTTGCAATCCATCATTCCAAACTTTTGAAGAATATTTATTGCATACTTTCCATGTCCAAGGAATAATTCACCACGCTTCTGCCATACTTCTAGTCCCAAGTAATAATGCATGAGACCAATATCTTTCATATCAAACTTAGAAGCTAATTCCTTTTTGCACTGGATGATGAGAGATTCTTCCCCTGTTAGAAATAGATAGTCAACATAGAGTAGTAGAATCACAAGTGCATTGTTCACAACTTTGTAGTAAAGGTTTGGATCTGCATGACTTTTGGAGAAACCAAGTCTTGTTAGATAGTTGTCTATTCTGGCATACCAAGCTCTTGGATCTCACTTGAGTCCATATAAGGCTTTCTTTAGTCTGCAAACGTGAGTGTCTTTGGAATTTATTTCAAACCCTTGAGGTTGTTCAATATATACTTCTTCTTCGATTGCTCCATTGCGGAAAGTTGTCTTTACATCCATCTAATGTAAGCTCCATTCCATGGAAGCAGAAAGAGATATGATAGCTCTAATGGAAGTATATCTAGCAACTGGAGAAAATGTTTCATCATAGTCTTCTCCTGCTTCTGGGAGAACCCTCTAGCTAGGAACATTTCCTTATATTTATCCATGCTTCTGTCTACTACATGTTTGATCTTATATACCCATTTTAAAGTTACTACTGATTTTTCTTTAGGTCTAGGCACAATTTCCCATACACCATTTTTTATGATGGATTGGTGTTCTTTCGTCATAGCTTCTTTCCATTGTTTCTTCTGAACTACCACTTCAAACATGGTAGGTTCTTCATCTAGAAGCTTTGTCATACATGATGCATAGATTAAGAATCTTTTGGACTTCTTACTTTTTCTGGAGGTCCCATCTGGGGCCTTGAGTCCTTCTGCTTCTTGTAAGGTAGCTTCAAAACAAGCTGGTCATTTCTTGATCTTCAATACGGTGTTTGAATCAATGGTCTCCTATGGTTGCATCGGATGATCAAGTTGTCCCTTTTCGTCGTTCTAGTTTTCTGTGCTTTCTTCAATAGGTTCTTCATACTCTTCTTCTTCTATAGTTTCTTCTATGGATTTATTGAAAGCCATCTTTTCATTGAAGGTCACATCTCTATTGAATTCAATCTTATGTTGTTCAGGAATATAGATTCTATAAGCTTTGGATGATTCTCTATATCCCACGAATATGCCCTTGTTTCCTGAGGGTTCTAATTTATTCCTTTTGTCCTTGGGAATGTGAGAGTAAACAGGACATCCAAAGATTCTTAGTTATTCCACATTAGGTTTCTTACCTAAAAAGGCTTCTTCTGGAGTCATATCCTTCAATATGCAGCAAGGACTTCTATTCTGAACATATATTGTTGTCATGGTTTCTTCTCCCCATAAGAACATGGATAAACCTTGATCGTTTAGTAGTTCTTTTATGGTTTCTTCAATAGATATGTTCTTTTTTTCTGCTACACCATTTTGTTGAGGATTATGAGGAAAAGTCATCTCCCTCCTAATCCCTACCAATTTGCAGAATGCAACAAATTTCTTTGATGTGTATTCTCCTCCATTATCTGTCCTTAAGGCCTTGAACTTCTTGTTCATGAGGTTTTCTATATTTGCCTTGAATTCTTGAAGCTTGCTGAACACTTTGTCCTTTGTCTTCGAAAGATATAACCAAGTCTTTCTTGAATAATCATCTATGAATATTTCGTAGTAAAGAGAACCTCCTAGATATTTGACTGGCATCAGACTGCAAACATATGAGTGTATCAGATCTAGAATCTCCTTAGATCTATTGTTGCTTCTTGGGAATGGTTTCTTGATATTCTTTCCAAGAGCACATCCTTTGCAAATTCCTTCATGTGTAGACTGCAATTCTGGTATTCCTTCAACCATATTTTTGAGAAAAGGTAATGCTTGATAGTTAATATGAGCGTACCTTCTGTGCCAAAGTTCACTAAAATTGACTTCATTATGCACAAGAGCTTCTTCATTTTGTTCTTGTAGTCTATATATATTTCCTTCAAGGGTTCCAATAACCCTAGCATTCTCTATACTAGAGCCTCTATGCCAAGATAACACTTTTCCATCTACAAAATCTATTATGTTTCCTTTGTCTTCTAGGCAAGATATGGATACAAGATTCTTTTCTAAACCAGGCACATATAAGACATTGCTTAAATGAACATTGTTACTTGTTTTCAACTTGATGGAGGCTTGTCCAAATCCTTCGACTAGGTAATTGCTTTTGTCTCCAAGATATACCTTGTATGATGTATTTTTCTCATTTAGACTTGAGAGTCTAGCTTGATCTCCCATCATGTGCCTAGAATCTTCTCTATCGATTATCCACATGTCATCTTTAATTGTTCCTATGAGTGCTGAGTAGTGTAGGTGACTAGTCTTTCCACTCATGTCTTCAGTTGACTAGTGACTGGTCATAACTTGATCCAAAATTTCAATCTTGACATTTTTTCCTTCTGAGTGTGCCAAGATATGCATTGGACTAAGGCACACTTGAATAGCTTCTTCTCGAGGAAGATGTTCCATCACAAGGTGTTGGATCGGAGTTTAGGGTTTTTGCAACTGCTCATGCTAGTAACCCTAGTGGTAGTGTCTTGGAAGATGCTCCTACTAGTAACCCTAGAGGCATTTCTTCACAGAGCTTAATATCCTAATGGCTATGATTCCTTCTAGTGGTTAGACTAAATGAAGGAGGTGTGGGCCCATAACCTGTTATAATGTGCTCGTTTTACCATCGACAATATCACTATTGTCACCCAACCATAGGCCGAAGCCACCCTCCGAGCACCTTGACCTTGACAGAGAGAAGAATCCTGGTAGCAATCCAATATCCAAGCAAGGCTAATGCACCAAGCAAGAAGTAATCCAATATGATTAGAGAGTCCAACCCAAGAGATAGAATTAATAGGCTACAAAACTGGCGACAACACCTTCTCCAGAACTTGCGCACAAGACTGCCAGACTACAATGCGCACAAGTGCCTTTTTGCAATTCTGAGAAGTGTATCAAATGAGAGACTGGTGCCTTGTATTTATAGTAATCTTGACAGACTGTCAAGGCCGACTTTTCATTCTGGGTACTAATTAATTCATATTAATTATCTCTCTTCACTGACATCACTTCTAGGGTTATGTTCACTTCTTTTCTTTCTTCCGGAACATTCTAATCTTGTCAAAGGTCACAATGGAGGTTCATGCCTCTCGAAGCTACCATAATATCAACAACTACAATGCATATAAATCAATATTATTGCACACCTCAGTTTTTCATACACAGAGAGATGCTACGGGTTAGAAACCAAGACCTCAACAAGAGGCAAAGGGCCCAGATACTTTGAAACCTGTTGGGACTGTTATCGCTCAGTTTGTAGTTTAGGTCAAGTAGTCGAAGGATAAGGGTCAAACTGGCGAAAGGAGGACCTACCCCACCCAATGTCACCACAATGGGGAGGTCCTTTATATTTAGGGTGGCTAAGCCCAAGGGAGACGCCCCTGACAATATGGGGTTTTGAAAGGGAAAGGCTCAAAGGATTAAGGCTAGTTTCCCCTTCACAGATTACCGCCAAGAAGATAGTCAAAAGAAGAAAAACCACAGAAAAGAGGCAATTTCTTGCGAGACAAGACAACAATGACACTAGTATGTGGAATAGTGGTTAACACTTCATTAATTAATGACTATCAATATTTAATGTACATGAGCATAAAAAGCAGTAAATATTGATGAAGTCAATGTTTGCAATAATGAGAATGGCATATAATCTCACTTGTCAATAATCACTGAATAATATAGTATCTGATGAAAATAATCAATCCATGAATTAATCAATGCATTAAATATCATTAATTGCTCATATACAAGAAGTTGTTGTGTCAGGTATGCTAGAGATGACGTCAGCTTCTTCTAGGGTTAGTATGATAGACAAGAAGGTCAACGTTTTGCAATTTAGCCAATGAAAATCACCAATATATCAATGTCTATCATTGGATGACCAAGCCACGGTATTTTCTATCAACTAGAAGCTTAATAAAGGCATGACGTCATCATTTTCTACTATGTTAGAAGGCGTTAGGGTTAGTTAGGGTTTCAAATTTGAGAGTTTTGAAAGATTTTTTTTGCACAACAAGCTCAACGTTGGAGAGAAAAACCAGTGCCTTAGGGTATTATGGAGTCAAAAGTAAGGGCAAGATCTCAAGAGGATATAAATCTAAAGACTAGAGAGTTAGGTTCTATGGTGCTGCAATGGCAGGACCCTAGAATCAAAACCCTAAGGGAAGGAGGCTCATTCTGGTGTTGCTTAAGTAAGGCCTCATGCTCCTTCCTCTTTCTTTAAATATTCTTGGCAAAATGACTAGCTTCAAAGTACAAGTCTAAGGGAGAAAAGTGTTGCGGGAGCAAGGCTCTTCAAACCCTAGAAGGTTAAAACCCTAGGTGTAGAATCAAATAGGCCTAGGACGTCTCCTCTCTTCAACTTATATTTAAATGCTAACTCAGAAAAAGGATGATTAGTGTAGCAACGACTAGGCTATATCTTCCTTTTTCAATGGCTAAAACAAGTTTCTCTAGCATGGGGACATATAGTAAGGACCTACTTGTGTGATTTCTACCTAGGGTTTCAAAATCAAGCAATATAACAACAATGTAATAGAAAATGTAAGAGATTAAACCTACAACCTTTCATTCAAGAAGTTTTGCATGAAAAATACACTTACAAATCATGAAGAATGCTCATCAAACCCTAGTTGTAAACCTTCCAATGAGAGAAACACCATAAAAATGCCAAGAAGAGTCCTCCACAAGAGTTGCGCCTCACTTTCAAGAGAAAAATACCAAGACAAAAGACCAAAAGTAGACCTATCACAAGAGAGTAAGTTATGTTATGTTTAAAATGAGAGGCAACATCCTCTATTTATGCCAATAAATGACCTTTTAATTAAATTTTAGATCATCAAAACAGCCGACAAGGCTGGCAATAAGATTTACACTATTTTTACATTAAATGCTAAAAATATGACATAAAATGAGCAGAAAAGGGGACGTCATGCCCTTCTGAGGGAGACGTTGCCCCTTTTTGGGCAAACACAGCATCCAGAGACCAAAACGTTGGCCCTTCTAGGGCTCCTCCAAGCTGCCACACGTTCCAAATGACCCCAGCACAGTGCCACATGCTCCAGACAATGTCCAGCTCTCTCAGGCGATGTCTTGTCCATCAAAGGCACACGTTCCATCTGCAGTGGGTGATCCCCCCTAGGTCGAGCTCTGCCAAAGTGTCTTGGTGGAACGTCCTTCTGTCTTCTCATGCAAAGGCTCATCATAACATCGTCCTGTCTCTGCCATCCCAACAACCATTTGATGGGATCTTCATCCCCATGGAGGTACGAGCTAATCATATCCCCATGTGTACCAGTCCACTGGTACCTGTCCGTTGGGTATGGTCCTGCACATCAAAAACTACGCCCTCCATGGGCTCATCAGTCCTCGAGATCATAGCAATGTCAATCATATTTCATCATTAAATTTATCAAATACATGCATGAAATCCCTAGCATATCCTCTAAGAGCTCAAAGACATTACACATATCTACTATACAAAGTTGAAGAAACAAATAGAATAACCTATTGGGCTAATATCCACAAAAAAAGGAAAGTTCCCACAGAGGATCATTTAAGCCATGTTCATGAAGTGATATGGTCTGGGGATGTCTAGTCACAGTAAGACTAGGGGTAGGTGTTCTCCATGGGTGCCTTTGTAGGAGGTGATCTGTACCCGTCATGGATGCACTTTTTCCAAGCCCCTTTATTGCCTTTATTTTTATTTATTTATTTTCTTTCTTTTTTCTTCAAGGTCTGACCAGAGGACACTGCCTTGGCGTGGTGACCAGAGCTAACAGTGTTACCCACTGGTATTTTCGCAGAAATGATAAGGCTGGCTCGTGATGAGACCCCCTTTCCTTTGGCCATGCAACCAAAGGTCATTGCCCTGGCATGGCGACCAGATGATGGCAATGTCATACTACTAGATACCTATGAACATAATGGGCTGGCTCATGATGAGACCTCCCATCCTCTTGGTTAGGTCTTGTTTTATTATTTTTCTTAGTGTCCCTTTTGTTTCTTATCGAGAGGCCTTTTATTGCCTTCTCGGGGATCCCTAGGTGAAGCACCTCTAGGTTTCATTTCCTATGGATTTTATCTTTTACCAGCTTCTTTTACCCCTTGGGCCTTTAGCCCCTTCTTCCCACAGGACAAAGTGTAACCCTCAAAGGTCATCCTAATGGCCGAACTAGGGGAATGGGATGGATGTGTGGGAGATAAGATGTAAAATGATAGAATGGTGGGGGCGGACGATGGCTCTGCAAATCCCCCCTGGTGGCTAACCAAAACCCATGAATACAAGCTTGCTTAGGTCACCCCGTTAATCCCCCCAATCAATGGTCAACTGAATTAGTGTAAGATCCAAGTAGTTATTAGAAATGTAAGGAACCTGATGCATATATAGGAAGGTTATAACGATCAAACATGACACATACCATGATACCTCAGACCAATTACCTCATGGAGAAAGAGTCTCCTTTGATGCAAGTCCAAGCCGATGGTGATGGAAGCTTCTGCTGCTGACAAGACAAGTCTGGTGAAGAAGAAGAAGGATGGGCCCTCCAGGGCCATGCTCAGGTCAATCCTACTCTCGGTACTCCATGTCTAGGACATGTGGGCCTCGAGACATGATCTCCTAGTTATCCCTAGATGTCGGGGATAACATCTGGCTCCATCTCGGGGACATGTACTCATGGTAGAGCACATGAGAACCTCAACATCTCTGGCATAAACCTGCAGACCTGCTCACACTTGACAAGAAGGCATCAGCAACAAAAGGTGGGGTGGTATTTCCACCCCGCAAAATAATACATGTATACATATGAGATAAAACAATCAAAATGCATATAAGGAAAAAAACAATAAATGGAGATGGTATAATACACGGAAATGCCTACCTACTTATACTTACCTGTATAGTAATGTCCCACCACCTTGGTGGGGTTTTAGGAGGTGTCCGCTGATGGGTAATGGGTGCCTTCTTCCTTCCAAGGTGGACAAGTAATAAGAGTTATCTACTGATTCCACTCTTACCTTGAAGGGTCCGAGCCATGATTGTGTACTTCCCTTTACATTAGTAGGCTCTCCTTTCTGAGTATCCCACATCCATACTAACTCTCCCTCCTTGTATTTTCAGATCTTGTGTTTGTTAGTTCCTTGAACAACCCTAGTGTATTGTACTGAGAGAGGTGGGTGGGCTTCTGGATTAAAGGTTTCTTGCTGGGATGGATGTATCTGCACATCTTCTTCATTCTTTGTTCTTTTTAGTATCTTCACCGTCCCTACTTCTTTGTTCTAAAACTGATCTAGGAGTTGCTGATATTCCTCTTTCTTGGGCCACTCAATCTAGTCAAAGTCTTCTTCCATAGTAAATGGAATGTCTTCTGGAGAATACTCTTGAAGATTTTGTATCACATCTTTCTGCGCTTCATTCACAGTAGGAGCAACATCTTGTACATGAGTTCCAGTTATTGGCATATTGAGTAATCGTCCAGTTGTTCCATCTTTCAGAGGCAACTGCAAAAAGGTGAGATCCATTTCAAGGGACCTGCCTATCATCGCACCGAACTTCCTAGATAACAACATTCCCCACACATCCAGAACATCAACAACTATAATGTCTATGTGAACTGTCTTCTCGGGGAATTCTTTCAACTGTACTTCGACATTCTCAACAACACCATGTGTGGGTATTGCTTTGGATTCAAATCCACAAACATTCCTCTATGTCCTGGTTACTTTCAGGCCCATCTGTTGCATAACTTTGAGAGACATCATGTTTGCACCAACACCCGTATCTAGCATGCAATTGTTGAGGTATTTGTTGTTTATCATGAGAGTCATGAAGAAAGGTGGGTTTTCATCGTACTGGATCCTGAAGTGGTCATCTTGTAGCATAATCGGGGGGTCCATAGGCTCAACCATTCCTGAAAAGAAGGTGTTGAAGTGTTCTTTAATAGAAGGGATCTTAATGGATTCTTTTAGAGGAACATTCACATGCATCTTCGACAAAGCTCCTTCAAGGTCAAAATCAAGGGTAATATTGTCAGCTTTGGGAATTTTAGGAGGAGGAACTTCAGAAGATTTTGACTGATCACTTGTAGGTTGGTTCGGGTTCCTTCTCCGGTATGCTTGGACTTCTTGCTTCTTTAGTTTTTCTCTTGATTCTTGGTCCAAGTTGTTAACTATTGCCAATCTTGCCACTCTGGCTACTTCCTTCAGGGCTTGTTGATGTTCTGCATCTGTGATGTTTATCTGAGGGAAACTTGAAAAGCAGTCAAAGTTGTTGACTTGTTGTTGGCTGGCATTATAAGGACACTCATTCTCCCAATGTTCTTCACTACATTCCAGGCACCAAGGATTTTCATCAACCACATTTGTAGGGGCCAGAGTATTCGAGACTTCATTTTCATTCTTCTGCTTGTAGGTTTGATTCCCTTTTTGGAATGGCCCTTTGAATGGAGGTCTAGGTGCCTGGGTCTAGGATTTTTCAAGTCTTACGATCCGGTTCATCATTTCTTCTTGATTCTTCATGATTCTATCCACTGAGGCTTGTAGCTTACTGATATTGGTGCAGAGATCTGAAGTAGGACCAACATTGTGTACTATTTTTTGCTTAATGTCTATTTTCCCCCGAGGTTTGGCAAAGGGCTCAATCTTGAATGAAAGGATATTTCCTTCAAGCTTTGTTGCAAGCTCTTGGGCTTCTTGAATGGATTGAGAGTCTTTGTCTTTGAGGAGATACCCTAATTGGCCATTGAAAGATCTAGTATAAATGTGAACAAGGTAATCATCTTTTGGATGGTGGCTTGGGGAAATTCGTTGGAGTAAAGCTTCGAACCTGGTATGAAACTCCCGAATGGATTCATTCTCACATCTAGCAATGCCATTTAGTCGGGTGAGTAGCATGTTCGGATCTTCTTTGATACTCCACCCTTTGAGGAAGATTTCATCAATTCTATCCATGGTCTTAATGCTTCCATCAGGCAGGCCAAGATACCAACGTCTTGCGGCATCATATAGGGTAGCAGAGAAAAGCTTCATGACCAAATCTTCAGCATCATCATTGATGGGGTGAAGATGAAAAAATGCCCAGAAGTTACTCATATGCTCTTCGGCACTAGTAGCATCAGTGCCTATAAATTTAGGCAACCACTTCTCATATTTAGGTGGCATTTGCCTAGGGTAGCCAGGTATGGCTGACATGTCTAGTGGTTTGAACAAGGTAAGTGACCATTGTCTCTGATTGTTGACTGGATTTGTAGTACCGGTCTGAGAAGTAGACATGTTTAAAGGAAGTCTCTTTCCAAAAAGTGACTTGACAATAGGTGAATTAGCAGGAGGCTTCCTTCTGAAAGCTAGAGGAGGGTTATTGAACCTCCTTTTGGTTTGTGGAGTCACCAGATAGTTTTCCTGAAACTACCAAAGAATAGGGGGAAAAAGTCTTAGTGGAGTCACCAGGTAAGCTTGTAAGAAAAGGTCTTTGAGGCAAGGCTTACCAAAGGATTTGTCATTGAGGCAGATTGACTCAGTGTTCCCTGACAACGGCGCCAAAATGTTATCGCTCAGTTTGTAGTTTAGGTCAAGTAGTTGAAGGATAAGGGTCAAACTAGCGAAATGAGGACCTACCCCACCCAATGTCACCACAATGGGGAGGTCCTTTCTGTTTAGGGTGGCTAAGACCAAGGGAGACGTCCCTGGCAATCTGGGGTTTTGAAAGGGAAAATCTCAAAGGATTAAGGCTAGTTTCCCCTTCAAAGATTACTGCCAAGAAGATAGTTAAATGAAGAAAAACCATAGAAAAGAGGCACCTACTTGCGAGACAAGACAACAATGACACTAGTACATGCAATAGTGGTTAACACTTCATTAATTAATGACTATCAATATTTAATGTACATGAGCATAAAGAGCAGTAAATATTGATGAAGTCAATGTTTGCAATAATGACAATGGCATATAATCTCACTTGTCAATAATCACTGAATAATATAGTATCTGATGAAAATAATCAATCCCTAAATTAATCAATGCATTAAATATCATTAATTGCTCATATACAAGAAGTTGCTATGTCAGGTATGCTAGAATGGTGGGAGTGGACAATGATAGAATGGTGGGAGTGGACAATGGATTTGCAAATCCCCCTTGGTGGCTAACCAAAACCCGTGAATACAAGCTTGCTTAGGTCACCCCATTAATCCCCCCAATTAATGGTCAAGTGAATTAGTGTAAGATCCAACCAGTTATCAGAAATGTAAGGAACCTAATGCATATATAAGAAGGTTATAAGGATCAAACATGACACATACCATGATACCTCAGACCAATTACCTCATGGATCAAGAGTCTCCTCTTATGCAAGTCTAAGCCGATGGTGATGGAAGCTGCTGCTGTTGACAAGACAAGTCTGGAGAAGAAGAAGAAGGATGGACCGTCCAGGGCCATGCTCAGGTCAATCCTACTCTCGGTACTCCATGTCTGGGACCTGTGGGCCTCAAGACATGATCTCCTAGTTATCCCTAGATATTGGAGATAACAGGGACAATTGAGGTAGAAGCTTGGTGTCTCCCATGCCAAGAACCCCACAGGGAAGATGAGTGCCCCTGACAAGACGAAGATTATCCTGACGATATAAACTTCATGATTTGCAATCTCAACGATGAACAGGTTGCTCAAGAACAGATCAATGAATCCAGAAGAATAGGAGAAAGAGAGGGGAGACTCAGGGCCTTTAGTAAATTGACAGATGATCAGAAGAAGGAACAGAGGAGGAGGGAAATCCTAACCTACAGATAAAAAAATGCTTGAGCCCCTCGATCACAGCCTGATACTCCTTTTACTTCAGTAGAAAAGTTGGCTCCACCATCTCCATCACCAGTATGTGAGTTTCTTCCTAAGCCAACTTTTACAAATGACATTCATTTGAATATAGATGTTGCAAACATGTTTGGAAAACTGAGTATGATAGTCCTAGTGACAGAGATGTGTAAGATCCCTTCCATAAAAAGGGAAATTTTGAAAATCTTATAGGTGCCAGTCGAGAAGGAGCATCCTCCCATCATGTTAAACACTATGTATCTCGATCGACCAAGGGACAAGAACCCTCCTTTCTATATTTCAATAGGCATGAATGGCCTCCACCTAAACAACTGCATACTTGATTCAAGGGACTCAACAAATGTCATATCATTGAAGGTAATGAAACAACTTGGCCGAAAGACAACCCAAACTTATGGCAATGTATGTGGTATTGATTCCAGAAAAGTCAAAGTCCTCGGGGTATGTGAGGACGTTGAGGTTTTCATGATTAGCTTTCCACATATCAACATTCTCATGGACATAGTAGTCATCGATGTTCCAGATGCTTGGGGGATTCTTTTATCTAGGAGTTGGTCTACTACTCTTAGGGGCTTCCTTATCATGGATCTCACACATGCCCAAATTCCTATGGGACATGGAACTTTTCAGATACCATACAATCGAGAGAAAAATGATAGACACTTGATGGATCCTAATGGTCTTGTTTATGCCAGCGAATGCGATTATGATTTACTCCCACAGACCATTGAGTATGATTCATCTGAGATACCTTTGATGCAGGAGGACTCCATAGACACACTTCTCCCATGGACAGATCAATACAAAGACAAACTTGCAAAATACCATGGGAAGAAGCCATGGTCTATCCAAATTTTGAAGACAGAATATGAAAAACATGAAAGAATCGTCAAAGATACAATCTTCACAGAGCCTCCACATGATAAGAATACAATTTACATCGATTTCAATGAAAGAATCCTTGTGCTCATGTGGGACAAAAGAAAGGGAAAGCCCATATATGACCAAGAAGACAACAATTCTTGGCTTGGCCCTTACATCATCAGGAAGAAGTCTGACAAAGAAAGGTACTATCTGACAGCTTTAGACTGGATAAAGATGCCACTACCAGTGGATGGGTCTCTTCTCCAACCTCACATCCAGGTCACATGACTTCTTCTCAGCCCATGCCCTAGGTAAGTAAGTAAGTCATTTTGATTCACTACATTTTTCATCTTGATTTCTCATACATGTTTAGATGCATTTCATTTTCATTTTTCTCTACTTGCAATATTGATTTCATGCTTAGTTTAGAAATTTTTGAAAAAATGTCAAAATTTTCTTTTTCTAGCTTAGTTGGTTTGGATTTTGATCATATGAAAACAAGGATGAGTGGGCCATCCTACACTTGATATTTTTATGTTTCCTTCCAGGCACATGTATACCAGGAGATGTTGCAGTTCTCATGCACTCTACAGCGAGCACATGTCCCCAAGTAGGAGCCAGATGTTATCCCCATTTTGTGGATAACTAAGGAGATTATGGACCCTCAGGTTGCAGATATGGAGTGTTGAGAGACTACATGACTAGCAGTACCCTTTTTCACAAATGGAAAACCAACTCACCACTGCAGATGGTCACAATAATCTTTCTCTTGAAGAATATAGCAAAGGATTTTGGCTGGGTTTTCTTCCCTTGTTGAGAAGGGTTTCCCAGGATACTTTTTGTGTTCTTGTGCATGGTGTTTCTTCTTGTGATATTGGTTGCTACAACATTATTGGTTATGGTTAATTTAAATGCTAAAATGGAATGAACTTCATTCTTAACCTTTCTTATTGAAAAATCAACATGGATTTAGAGCATAGGTCTTGAAGAACCCATTGCACAAACAACTTTCAACTATTCTCTCTCTCTTCTGCAGAAACCATACGACCCTCCTAGGGTTCCCAGAAAATCCATACGACCTACTCTTATAGAGGTTTTTAGCAATTGGCACTTGGACGTTGGGGATAAAAAGGGAATAGGAGTGTGCGTCCACCTTCAACGCACCTCCAACAAGCTTTAGATCAAAATTCCGAGCATTTTGAAATTTTGGCCCTAGGGTTTCTAGGGTTTCGCTAATTTTTGCAGAAATTTCATTACTAGGGTTTCTGTAACTCATTGAAGGAGATCTTTAGCTCACCAATGTTCTCCTATCTTTCAAATGCTTATCGTTGTTAGTCATAAGTCCAAAAAATCCTAAAAGTGTTGGCCTAGCCTAGCCGTTAGGTTTTCTAGCCCAATTGACAAAGGGTTGTGAAGAATCTAAAATTATGATGAACAAAAACTATGATGGAAGATAATATTGATGGATGAAGAAACTTCAAGTTCCTAGAAGACAAGATTTCAAAGGAAGACTTATTGTAGGTGATACAAAAAGGTGTCACTACGACATACCTCCTTCATGAACATGTCAGAGGACAAAGATCATCCATGTTCTATTGGAGAAATCATATCAACACCCTCAGGTATGCACTTGTATATATATTATTTGTATCATTGTCAAGAGGGTAATTGCAGGATGAAGGAACCTTTTGCTGAAGTCTTGGATCTAGAGGGATCTCATTGCATTCATAGGAACAACACACTGGAAGTGAAGACTCCAGGTTTGATTATTGTAATTGACAAAGGGTTCTGAAGAATCTAAAATTATGATGAACATAAACTATGATGGAAGATAAGCTTGATGGATCAAGCAACTTCAAGTTCCTAGAAGACAAGACTTCAAAGGAAGACTTATTGTAGGTGATACAAAAAGGTGTCACTATGACATACCTCCTTCATGAAGATGTCAAAGGACAAAGACCATCCATGTTCCATTGGAGAAATCATATCAACACCCTCTGGTATGCACTTGTATATATATTATTTTTATCATTGTCATGAGGGTAATTGCAGGACGAAGGAACCTTTTGCTGAAGTCTTGGATCCAGAGGGATCTCAGTGCATTCAGAGGAACAACACACTGGAAGTGAAGACTCCAGGTTTGATTATTGTAATTTTCATTCCTCTAACCTATATTTCTAAAGGTTGCTACATTACAAGTAGGTGTTGTAGCTGTGACAACAATCCTTAAATTGTTTTGATTCTAGATATATACTCATTATTCTCCTTTAGGAGATATTCTTGTTTTTGGTTCCTCTTGTTTTCTTGTTCCAGGCAGGTTAAGAACAAATGAAGATGCTTATCCTTCATAGGGAGTCACTTGACTCAGAGGGAGTCAAAACTATTTGAGAAAGAGGAAGAATATAGCCATCCTTGAGAAAATCAATGCAATAATGCATGATCAAAATCTTTCTATGATTCCATGGGCAGAAGCATGCATGAAAAAATATATGTTCAGAAAAGGAGGCTTCACTAGACTTTGAAAAACATAACTCCCAAAATATTCACTGGAGTGAAGCATGATATTGAACACTTCAATATATTTGGGTGCCTAGTGT
Organism: Picea engelmannii; assembly: GCA_009831015.1. Taxonomy (NCBI): domain Eukaryota; kingdom Viridiplantae; phylum Streptophyta; class Pinopsida; order Pinales; family Pinaceae; genus Picea; species Picea engelmannii. The sequence continues at coordinate 987,990 of ML783842.1, forward strand.
ATTTTCATGTACCCAAAGAGAAGAAGTCCAAGCTAGACCCTTCAGGGAGAAAGGATGCATCTATGGGATAAATAGTGAATCATTGAAGAAATTCTAGATTTACATCCCTAGTTAGAGAAAGATTGATACAAGCATAGATGTTGTCTTTGAAGAAGATATATTCTTTCAAAGATCCAAAGAATCTCATATGGAGATTGACAGTGAGACAATACCTTCTCCCCCTTTAGCTTTTCAGAGGGAGACAAACATTATTCCAGCTGATCTAGTTGCTCCAGTTGATATGTCCAAGAGATATTATAGTAGGGAATAAAAGGCTTTCCTAGGCTCACTCTGCAGGAGGCAGAGAAACATACAATCCCCTCAAGGCACATCCTGAGAAATCAAAAGAGACTTTTGAGATATCCTTTAGTCATGATCCACTTCATTAATTTTGAGCCTTCTTGTCTTGGAAAAGCAACAAGAGAATAGGTATGGAAAGATGTCATAAAGAATACCAGTATATCTTAAAAGACTGATGCTCAAGATATTGTTCAAATACCAGGAGGGAAATCTATGGTAACTTAAGAAAGATATAAAGCCAAAGGATTATCACAAATAGAGGTAGTTGTCTATGATGAGACACTTGATCCAGTAAGACTAATACACTTAAGTTGATGGAAGTGTCGAGAAATACAAAGCAATATCTATAGCCAAAGGATTCTCACAAACAGAGGGAGTTGTCTATGATGAGACACTTGATCCAGTAAGCCTAATACACTTACATTCGTACTACCATCCATGAGTTGGAAACTATATTAGATGGATGGATTCTTGATGAGTTTGGCTTTCAGCAAGAGTATTGCTAATTCAAACCTATATTATTACAGTGTTGGTGATGAGAGCCTAATTTTGATGACTTATTCAGAAAGCCTTCTTGGATACAAGTTAGCTTTGATTTCTAATTTTGAGATGAAGGATATGATTATGATGCACTACTTCTTGGACAAGAAGTATGACAGAGGACCGATGAGATTTTCTTGAGTCAAGCAAAATATACCGTGGGAATATTAAAGAAGTTTAGTATGACAGAATGAAAAACCATCGTGATGGATTTGAAGAAAATGAATGATGATGATTAGACAAGATTGATCCACAGTTGATTGGATCATTGATGTATATGGTTAACATTAGATCAAATTCATGCTATGCAGTGAATGTACTTAGTCAATCCATGAGTCAATCAAAATAGACTCACTGGATAGTAGTAAAGCATGTATTGATATATATATGAGGCATAGTTAGATATGGCCTGAGATATGCCTCCAGTGTGAACTTGATTTTGCAGGATATGCCAATACAGATTGAGTAGAGAGTACAGTGGACTAGAAGAGAACATCGGGTTGTTATCTTAGTGTGAAGTTTGCCATGATTTCCTGATGCAGCAGGAAACAAAACTTTGTGGCATTGAGTACCACAGAAGTAGAGTATATAGCATCAAATGTGAGACATTCTTCATCAATCATCAATAATCATCAATCATCATACATTTGTGGCCTTCAACATGTTCATAAAAACATCTATGTGAGACATTCTCCAGCTTACAAACCTAAGAGATGTTGATGATTACAGCTATGTGAGATATTCTCCAGCTTACAAACCTGAGAGAAAGCCCTTGAGAGTTGATGAGAAACTCCAGATGACTCTTCTATGTAATGTAGTGGGAAAGAAGATTTGTTGAGTGGACATGCCTGTGGATGAACACAGGTGAACGTGATCCTAATGGCTGAGAACTAGTGAAGAAGTGGTTTTTCTATGTAATACAGTGAGCCAGAGATATGGACATCCCTATGGATGTTCCCCTAGTGGATGAGCACTAGTGGGTGTACAAGATCCCTTGCTATATTTTTCAAGAGTTAGACCTGTCTGTAACCCTAATTGTAATGGGTACAGGTCGACACCACCGTAATGTAATTTTTAATTAATGTAAAAGATAATTAATCTGGTCAATATTAATTATATTATGAGATAGAGAGGTCGGCCCTATTGTGCCAATAGACACTTATGTTGATAGGTTCAATTTAGTATAAGTAAAGGTAAATTTCCCATTGAGGAAACACATCTTTTGTGTGAGTTTGGAAATTTCATCAAGTACGCCTTCTTGGGAAAAGTGTGCACCTCTCTTGGGCGCTAGTCTTCTAGAGTTTGAGCACCCTCTTCTGTGTTAGGTTTTGTTGGTGGTGAAGGTCTTTCTCTTGAAGAATATAACAAAGGATTTTGGTTGGGTTTTCTTCCCTTGTTGAGAAGGGTTTCCCAGGATACTTCTTGTGTTCTTGTGCATGGTGTTTCTTCTTGTGATCTTGGTTGCTGCAACATTATTGGTTATGGTTAAGTTAAATGATAAAATGGAATGAACTTCATGCTTAACCTTTCTTATTGAAAAATCAACACTCAACAAGTTTCAAAACAAAGGGACAACTTCTAAAGAGGCCACACAATTCTCATTAATCTACTTTCAATAAACCGTAATAAAACACACGTTCAACAACTGCCCACGATACCTTTAAGGCACTAGTTTTATGGTTATATATTTATGTTCATGAGTAGTATTTTCATTCTCAATGTGATTGTCTAATAATTGTATAAGTCTTGCAGACATTATATCCTTACTGTATTGTGCATGCATATTTATGAATAGACATCTATTTTATTTATGAATAGACATATTTATGCATGATTATCTTATCTGATGAATGAATAAGTTGAATGATTTATGTTTTATTTTGCAACGAACTCCTAGAATAGTTATTTTAGCTTAAGAGTAGCTTAAGAGCCATAGTATAATTGTTAGGGACTACCCCCATTGGCTTCGCTAGGAGTTGGCCTAGACGTAGGAGTCGAGGATTGGGTGATAACACCTTGACTCAAGACTTTCCCCCTTGCCCACAAGGAGCAACAAAGTGGATTGAAGATTTCTTCCATGATAGCCCAAGTGTGTATGAGGCGACAATATCTCCAAGGACAAGTTGTTATCTAAAAATGATGCCCACATGTGCCACCAGGCTCACACATGCCTCCAAATATGAAACCCTGGCTCTGGATGATGTCTAGAGGTATGATGGTGACATCCAGATCCCTCAAGGGCTAACATCCATGCGAGAAGGGCAAGGTCCCCTCAGTCAAGGTCTGCCAGGGTGCCTCCAAAGGCAATGTCCTTATTTTTTCCAGTGAAAATCTTCAATTTCTTCTTACCCTTAGCTGGGGTTGCAACATTCATCCGTGGGATTTAAGCCCCCATGAAGGTCCAAGCTAATCATTCCCTCCTGTGTGCTTGTCCATCGAGCAAGGTCCTGCAGCAACAACAAGTACGCCCTCCAGGGGTTCATAAGTCACAGGGATCATAGCATGTAAATCACTTCCAATAATTAAATTACCCAAACATATGCATCAAACCCCCTTAATCCAGACAAATGCTCAAAGATGTTATGCAATTTGACAATTTAGGCTTGGAGAAGGTGCCAGGGTGTCCTATTGGGCTAACCTCTCTTAAGTTTGGAGTGTTTCCTAGGTGGGGTCTAATCCAAGTCATGTAAGAGTATGAGGTGGCAAGGGGTAGATGTTTGGGCATGGTCTACATGAAATAATAGGGAAATTTAAAGTCTTACCTGTGGGTGCCTTTATAGAGGGCGAGATGCACCTTGTCATAAATGCAATTGTTTCCTAGCCCATTCATTGCCTTTTATTCTTAGCTTTATTTCATTTGATATTTTTCTCTTGTTCTTCAAGGGAATAGTTGAAGGCCACTATCCTGGCTTGATGACCAAAGGTGACAGCATTATCCACTAACATTTCATGGAAATGAGAAGGCTAGCTCATGATGAGACCCCCTTTCTCTTGGTTATACCACCAAGAGCCACTACCTTGTTTGGTGACCAGTTAGATGGTAATGTCATACCGCTACATGCCCATGGTCATAATAGGTTGGCTCATGATGAGACCCCCTATCCATCAACTAATACCTTGAGTGTTTATATTATCTTATGGGTCCCCTTTTCTTACTAAGAAGTTTTTCACTGCTTTCTCGGGGATCCCTAGGGGAATAATCTCAAATGTTTTAACATTGGATTTTAACTCTTGCCAGCTACTTTTACCCTCTTGGCCTTTACCCCTTCTTCCCATGAGGTAAGTTACAACCCTTCCTAGTGTAGCCAATCCCAATGCCTGAACAAGGATAGGGAAGATGAAAGGAATAAAGATGGAAAATGGTAAAGATGGAGGGAACGGACGATGACTTTTCATAGGTCCACCTAGTAGCAACCCATCCTAAAGGCAAATCGACTTACTAGGGCACCATGTTACCCTTCCAAGTATGAATGAGGCAAAGAGCATAATTTCCAAGCAAACATCATGAAATGAACGATTCAATACAACACATTCAAGTGATTCAAAAACCAGAGTGATACATACCATGATACCTAGACTCATTACCTCATGGAGCAAGACTCACTGCTACTTCAGGACCATGCTGGTGGGATGGACACTACTCCTGGTGATAAGTGGACTACACTAAAGAAAAGAGGGACCCTCCGAGGCCATGTTTAAGTTGTCTAACTCTTGGTACTTCATGTCTAGGACCCGTGGGCCTCGAGACATGATATCCTTAGTTATCCATGTTGTTGATTGCAGCTTCATGAGACATTCTCCAGGTTATTCTCCTCTAGACTAAGTTGAGACGATCTCTAAGAGAGCCCATGTGATGGGTGTGTCATACTCCTCTAGACTGAGTTGAGATGACATGTGGTCTCTTGTCATACTCCTCTGGACTAAGATGAGATGACTTGATATGGTCTCCTATCAGACTCCTATGGACTTAGTTGAGTTGACTTGAGATAGATCTCCAGATGGTACTCCTATGGAATTGGTTGAGTTGGTCTGTTGAGAGCGACATCCCTGTGGTTGAGCATAGGTGGACGTGTACCTAGTGGCTAAGAACTAGAGGATGTGTAGATCCCTTGCTATATTGTCTGAAAGAAATATTTTTTGTAACCCTAATTTGTGTTGTAAAGGGTACAAGTCGACCCCACCATGTAAAGGAGAATTAAAAGTGTAAAGATTAATTATATTATTTAGTTGTACAGTTTGGCCCTATTGTGCCAATGCACACACCTATTGTTGTGTTAGGTATTGTATATATAAATGAGTAGATCCCCATTGTGGATCACTCACACACACTTCATTGAAACCTTCTCTTAAGCTACTTGTACGCCTGAAGTGCACACTTCTCTTAGGCGCAAGTTTCTAGGTCAAAGAAGCACCCTCTTGTGTGCTCTAGGGTTTATGGTGTGGGGGATCTTCTCTTGACTCTATAGAAAAGGATTGTTGGGTTTTTCCCTTGATTGAGAAGGGTTTTCCTAGGATAAACTTATGTGTTCTTGTGAATGGTTATTCTTCTTGTGATCTTGGTTACTACAACACTTGTGTATGGTATTGTTGCATTGTTTATGGTTCAAGTACATGCTAAATTGAAATAAACCACATGTGCATGAGCTAAGCATTAAAATTCAACATGGTATTAGAAAAAATTTATTGAAGAGCCATTGCACAAGCCATTGAAGAGCCAATCGTCACCTTCATGTTGCAACTGCAAAAACGCCCCCCCTTGTCAAGCTAGTTTTAGCACCTTCCACTTGAACATTGGGGATAATTTTTGCATAGGTGTGTACGGCCTTCTTCAGCACACCTCCAACAAATCTCAGATTGCAAATCGAATAAATTTTGATTTTTGGCCCCTAATGTTTCTAGGGTTTCTGCAAAATTTCGGCCTTAGGGTTTCCTCAACTCATTGAAGGATTTTTGCATCTCACCACGGTTATTCTAACTTTATAAAGGCTTATTGTTGGCAGTGATAAGTCCAACGAAACCTAGGGTTTCTAGCCCAATCTAGACGTTAGGTTTCCTTGTCTAGATGTTAAGGTTTGTGAAGAATCTGCAAACCATGAGGAACAAAACTTTGGTGGAAGATAGACTTGATGGATCAAGCAACTTCAGCTCTTGGAAATCAAGACTTCAAATCACTCTGGAAGAGGATGACCTAATGAGTTTGATAGAAAAGACTACCAGAAACAAAAACCGATGAAAAAAAGGATGATTGGGAGGAAGATGATGTCAAAGCAAGGAAGACAATCATCTATTCAGTAAGAGATCATTTACTACCTCTCATATCTACCCTAAAGACAACTTATGAGATGTATGATGCATTGAAGAAGATTTTTGAGAGAAACAACACAAACAAAGCTCTTACATTGAAGAATCAGCTTCAAAATATCGAGATGACAAAAAATGACACCATTGCCACCTTCATGAGGATCTCAGAGACCAGAGATCAGCTAGGTGCCATTGGAGAATCCATAACAGACAAAGAACTTGTCATGACTACTCTCAATTCTCTTCCAAGACATTGGGAACCATTTCTTCGAAGTATCAGTGGAAGAGAAGATCTACTTGAGTTTGATCATCTATGAATAGACTGCACTCGGGAGGAAACCAGACTTATAGCCAGAGGAGTGCAAGACTCCCATCATGATGACAATCAATATCTTGCTTCTCATGCAAAGAGATGAAGAAGGAATAGAAGAATTTTCAACAAAGGATTCAAATACAAGAAAACTTCATTAGCTTCAGGTCAAGAACATAGAAAAGACAATTCAAAAATCCAGTGTTTCATACGTGACAAGTATGGACACATTGCAAGAAATTATCCTACTAGGAAGAAAGGAAGACAACTTGCATCCATTGTCGATGTTGATCCAGAACCACATCAGAGAGATGAAGACATAAAAGATGAAGCATTATTCTTCATATCATCACTCTCAGGTACAGTTCCTACATATAGTGATATTTGGTTAATTGACAGTGGTGCTTCCATACACATGACTGGATACAGAGAACATCTTACAGACCTTGTTGAGAAAGAGTCTTTTCTACATGTTGTACTTGGTTATAATGCCAGATATACTGTTAAAGGAGTTGGAACTTCTACCTTCCATCTATATTCTGACATACCACTTCAATTAAGTGAGGAACTATATGTACCTGGGATGAATAGGAACCTTGTCTCTATTTCTTCTTTAGAGGATAAAGGCTATGAGGTTACCTTCTTTGAAGGAAAATTTCTTGCATGGCACAAGAAATCAAACATGGATTCTGCTCGAGTGATTGGTATTCGAGAAAACAGTTTGTACAGATTGATTGTCCAACCAGTCCAGACCTTGTTACATGATGCTATCAGCTTGAGCAAGCTATGGCATAGGAGACTTGCTCATTTACATTACAGAGCCCTTCCCTCTCTAGGGAAGATGGTAAAATACCTTCCAGAGATACATGTTCATCATAATGGTGTTTGCAAAGGTTTTTCTCTTGGCAAGAATGTCAAGGGGTCCTTCTTGAGCAGTGACAATAGATCCAAGGGGATATTGGACTTGACACATTCAGATGTTTGTGGACCCATGAATGTTTCTTCCTTGAATGGATATTTGTACTATGTGCTCTTCATCGATGATCACTCTCAAAAGATGTGGATTTACTTCTTAAATACCAAGGATGGAGTCCTTGCGAGATTTCAAGAGTTTAAAGCTCAGTTTGAGAACTTGAATGGGAGGAGGATCAAGGTGTTGAGATCAGATAATGGAGGAGATTACATCTCCAGGGATTTCACTAATTTCTGTATTGAGACAGGGATCAATAGGGAGTAAATCATTTCTTATAACCCTCAGCAAAATGGGGTTGCACAGAGAAAGAACAGAACCATTATTGAGGCAACTGAAGCGATGGTACATGATTAGAATCTGCCTATGATTTTGTGGGTAGAAGCATCCATGATAGCTGTGTATGTTCAGAACAGGAGTCCTCATCAGATTCTCAAGAACATGACTCTCGAAGAAGCTTTCAAAGGAGTGAATCCTGATGTTGGACACTTCAGGATATTTGGGTGTCCAATATACATTCATGTAACCAAGGAAAAGAAGACCAAGCCAGACCCACATGACTCCCAAAAAAGATTTCACCGGAGTGAAGCCCGATGTTGGACACTTCAGGATATTTGGGTGTCCAACATACATTCATGTACCCAAGGAAAAGAGGACCAAGCTAGACCCTTAAGGCAGATTGGGTACATTTGTGGAGTACAATGAATCTTCGAAGGCATATCGGATATACCTCCTTGGTCAGATACAGATAAAGGTTAGTAGAGATGTCACCTTTGAGGAAGAGATAGCCTTTTGAAGATCCAAAGAATCTCAGATGGAGATTGATAGTGAGAAGAATGAAGAGATAGTACCTTCTCCTGCTTCAGTGGTTCAGAGGGAGACAGTTACTGCTCTAGTTGATCCTGTAGCTCTAGTTGATGTTCCTAGAGACATTGCAGTAGGCCATAAGAGTCATTCTTGGGATTGAAAAACTCTGCAGGAGGTAGAGGGACATGCATCTCCTCATGGCACATTCTAAGAGAGTAAGAGACCACAGAGGTTTTCGAGCTATATTTCATCTATGAGACACATCATTGATACTGAGCCATCTTGTCATGGAGAAGCAACAAGTCAACATGTTTGGTAAGATGCCATGACCGAAGAGTATCAGTCCATCATGAAGAATGATGTGTGGGATATTGTTCTAAGACCGAAAGGGAACTCTATAGTGACTTCCAAGTGGATCTATAAGATCAAACATGTAGATTATGGAAGTGTCGAGAAGTACAAAGCGTGATTTATGCCTAGAGGATTCTCTCATGTGGAGATAATAGATTATGAGGAGACATTTGCTCATGTTTCCCGATACACTTCCATCAATACAATTATTTCCCTAGCTACATCTATGGGTTGGAAACTACATCAGATGGATGTAAAGACAACCTTTCTCAATGGTGAGATTGAGGAAGAATTTACATCGAGAAGCCAGATGGATTCATTACACATGAGAAGGAGTCTCATCTATGCAGGTTGAAGAAAGCCATGTATGGAATAAAGCAGGCACCTTGTACTTGGTATGAGAAGATTGATGGATACTTGATGAGTTTGGGTTTTAGCAAGAGTGTTGTTGATCCCAGCCTATACTACCATATTGTTGGCAACGAGTGCCTGATTTTGGTCCTATACATTGATGACCTATTCCTCATCAGATCAGAAAGTCTTATTGTTGAATGAAAGAGTGCATTGAATTCTCAATTCGAGATGAAAGACCTTGATATGATGCACTACTTCTTAGGACTAGAAGTATGGTAGAGGACTAATGAGAATTTCTTGAGTCAAGGAAAATATACAGTTGAGATATTGAAGAAATTCAGGATGACAAACTGCAGATCCATGCCTACATTGATGGTGACGAATCTGAAGAAGATGAACGAGGCGTCTTATGATTCAGATGAGATTGATCCACATCTTTACAGACAATGGATTGGATCATTGATTTATTTGGTTAACACCATACCTGATATATGCTATGCAGTGAGTGTACCCAGTCAGTTTATGAGTCAGCCGAGACAGACACATTGGATAGCAGCGAAGCATGTGTTGAGATATCTATGAGGCACACTTGGTTATGGTCTGAGATATGCCTCCAGTGTAGACATGAGATTTCAGGGATATGCCAATGCAAATTGGGCAGGTAGTATAGTGAATTATAAGAGAACATCCATTTTTTGTTTTACTTTGGGATTTGCCATGATTTCCTAGTGCAGCAGGAAACAGACTTATGTGGCTTTGCGTACTGTAGAAACAGAGTACATTGCATTATGTGTGGTAGTCCACAAAGTAGTGTGGCTTCGCAAGCTCCTTGCAGACTTATTTAGTCATGAGATGGACTCCACTATTATCGATTGCGATAACCAGAGTTGTGTGAAGCTCTATGAGAATCATGTCTTTCATGATAAATTGAAACACATTGAGATCAAATACCATTACATATGAGATATGGTGCAGAGGAAAGCAGTACATGTGCAGTACCTTTCTACACATGAGCAAGTTGCATATGTCTTCACCAAACCATTGGCCAGGACAAAGTACGAATACTTCCATGAGAGACTTGGCCTGATGGAGAATGCCTCCCTAGCTGAGAGGGAGTTTTGTTGATTGCAGCTTCATGAGACATTCTCAAGTTTGTTCTCCTTTGGACTAAGTTGAGATGATCTGTGAGAGATCCCATGTGATGGGTGTGTCATACTCCTCTGGACTAAGTTGAGATGGTGTGTGGTCTCTTGTCGTACTCATCTGGACTGAGTTGAGATGACTTGAGATAGTTTCATGTCAAAATCCTATGGACTTAGTTGAGTCAACTTGAGATGGCTCTCCAGATGGTACTCCTATGGAATTAGTTGAGTTGATTTGTTGAGAGTGATGTTCCTGTGGCTGAGCACAGGTGGATGTGTTCTTAGTGGTTGAGCACTAGAGGATGTGTGGATCCCTTGTTATATTGTCTGAGAGTAATATTTGTTGTAACCCTAATTTGTGTTGTAAAGGGTACAAGTCATCCCACCATGTAAAAGATAATTAAAATCGTGTAAAGATTAATTACATTATTTAGTTGTATAGGTCGGGCCTATTGTGCCAATAGACACATCAATTGTTGTGTTAGAATATGTATATATAAATGAGTAGATCCCCATTGTGCATCAAGCAGACACACTTCATTGTAACCTTCTCTTAAGATACTTGTACGTCTGAAGTGCGCACTTCTCTTAGGCGCAAGTTTCTAGATCAAAGAAGCACCCTCTTGTGTGCTCTAGGGTTTATGGTGTGGGGGATATTCTCTTGACTCTATAGCAAAGGATTGTTGCGTTTTTCCCTTGATTGAGAAGGGTTTTCCCAGGATAAACTCTCGTGTTCTTGTGCATGGTTATTCTTCTTGTGATCTTGTTTACTGCAGCATTTGTGTATAGTATTGTTGCATTGTTTATGGTTCAAGTACATGATAAATTGAAATAAACCATGTGTGCATGAGCTAAGAATTAAAATTCAACAATCCCTAGGCTAGGGAATAACATCCTGCTCCAACTCGAGGACATGTGCTTACCATAGAGCACATGAGAACCTCAACATCTCTGGTATAAATTGTGCATAGTAGATCTCAACAAAAGATATTAGTAATTTCTAGGGTGGTGATATCACCCCTTGTTCATATATGATAAAATAGATCAATAAAAGCATCAATTCTAGCATATAATCATGAGCATACATATATACATAATGAAACAAGACAAACTGAAAATTAAACTACAACTATGCTATCATGATATGCAGATGGTGTATACAATGGATGCAAATCCCTACCTAATCTAAATTACCTATACTTACATGTCATGTTGTTGGTGGGAAGTAACGCTTGATGTGTATATCATTCACATGTAGTTTCAAAGCCTCTCCTTCAAGCTTTGTTAAATTAAAAGAGTTTGTTCTTGCTTGACTCATAATTTTCTAAGGACCTGTCCATAATCCATCTAAATTTTTGTGCATACTAGGTTTCTCTCTCCTTTTGTCCAATAATAACACTAGATCTCCTTCTTTGAAATCCATCTCCTTTTCTTTGTGATCAAAAGTGTTCTTAACCTTCTCTTGACTTCTTTCCATTCGACTCAAAGCAACCCTCCTGGAATCATCTAATTACACCAACTAGTCAATTTGTCCCTGGATTGCTTCTTCTTCTATGGTGTATTGTTGGGCGAAGCGAAAGATGGAAATTTGGAGATTCACAGGTAGTTTAGCCTCCAACCCATATACTAGTTCAGACAAGGTTTTTCCTATTGAAATCTTTTTTGTTATGCGATCTTCCCATAGGGTGTACTTGATCTTGCTATCCCAGGCCTTCTTATTTTCTCCCACAACCTTCTTGATGATATTCATGAGATTCTTATTGCTTGACTCTGCCAAACCATTCCCCTAGGGATAGTAGTTTGACAAGTGGGATAGAGTGATGCCATATTTAAAACAAAATTCTGCTAAAGCAAGGGAGTTAAAAACCTTGGCATTGTCAGTGATGATTTTGGTGGGTACTCCAAATCTTGTTATGATTCTTTCTTCCAAAAATTTCATGACCACATCTTTAGTAGCCTTCTTTGTGGAAACAACTTCGACCCATCTGGTGAAGTATTATGTGGTGATCCAAATCCATCGGTAACCATTACTTGAATTATCCTTAATTCACCAAAAAAATCCAAACCCCATTGTTGAAAAGGGGTTTCTACAATCGCGGGTCTTAGAGCTTGTGCAAGGAGTCTTTGTTTTCCCACAAAGTATTGACAAGGTTGGCACGAGCAGACATATCAATGAGTATCAACAAACAATGCCAGCTAATAATATTCGGCTCTCAAAATCTTGTGAGAAATAGTACGAGCAACGAAGTTCCCCCCACAATACCCCAAGTGTAACTCCTTCAACAATTTGTTAGCCTCATCTTTGGTCACACATCTAAGGAGAATTCCATTTGGGTCTTTCCAATGAAGACCATCCTCAGTTAAGCAATACTTCATAGCTTTGAGTCTTAGAGCCCTTCTTTTATAGTCTACCAGGTGGTCCAGGCACGACAAGTTCTTAAGGTAATATATTATGTTGGAATACCATTCATTGTGTTCTAATTCACTCACCACAATATTCACTTGCTCGTTTTCTCCCATTTGTATGGCTTCTTCATTACTTTCGATCAACCTCTAAGCTAACCCTTATCCCTTTATGATCTTAGTGGGTTTTATTTCTAAGTCATATTCTTAGATATTAGAAACCCACTGACCCCTAGTACCCATACAATCCTGTTTTGACAAAACATCTTTTACAATTGGGTAAGGGACATAAGCCTTAACCTTGTTATAGCCAACATAGTTTCTAAAATGATTGAGAGATTTTAACAGGGCATAAGCTTGCTTTTCAGTAATCGAATAATTCAATTATGAATCCCCAAGGAATTTTCTCATGAACGCAATAGGGTATTCATGATCATCAACATCCTTTTGCAACAAGACACCTGCAATGGTATCTTGCAAAGCAAAGGAGAATATCATGAAATCATGTGAGTAATCAGGGATAACCAAAACCGGGGCTTCGGAAATGGCGTTCTTTATATCTACAAAAGATCAGAGACCTTTGTCATCCCATTTGAATTCCACCTATTTCTTAAGCAAGGCACTCATGGGTTTTATTCTATCAGCAAAATTTGGAACAAATTTTCGAATGAAATTTATCTTGCCAAAGAACGATTGAAGGGCCTTTTTATTAGCAGGAGGAGGTAAGGAGAGGAGCAACTTTCTCTAAAGCAACTATGGGCGGAAATAACAAAGATGTGAGACAAAAAAATCACTCAATTAATAACTTATATAAGTTATTATTAAAGTTACATGAGTTAAACATTATAATTAAATTACATAAGTTATATATTATAATTAAATTATATAATTTATGTAATATATATTACTATTATAATTAATTTATATATTATATATTAATAATAGAGTCATATAAGTTATATATATATATATATATATATATATATATATATATATATATATGAGTGGGCTTAATGGTTAAGAACATGTGTTTCCTTCTAAGAGGTCACAAGTTCAAATCCAAAGGAGGGTAGGGTATGTATACCTCCATAGACTTTACTAGTCAAATCGTTGGGAAAAGTGGGTTCATTGTCCCACAAACAATGTAATGCTCCCCTCCTCTTGAGAGGGGTATTGAGAGACTTAGTAGTCTAGTTGTCCCCTCTAGACTATAGTCTCATGGATAAATGGGACTAAGAAGTGCAGAAATAGTCACTCAGGAGCTAAAAGTTATATTATTAAAGTGAGGAGGAGGAAGATGAGGTTAGACACATTGAAAAAATGGAAGTAACTCAAACAAATGAAGAGCATATACAAGAGGAAGGTGAAAAGGAGACAGTGTGCAAACAACCAGGGATTAAGAAGGTAGTTATAGCATCCATCAATTGGGTGCAAAGGTTTATTACATTCAGGATAACAGGAGTTCTCCAAGGGAAAAGGGTTACAGTGTTGATTAATGGTGGAGCTTCCCATAACTTCATTGATGCAGCCTTGGTGAGCAAGATACATCTACCCACTATTGAGTTTGATGAATTTATGGTGGAGGTAATAGGCAGGAGCACCATTCCTTGTGACAGGTATATTCCCCAAATGAATATCACCCTGGGAAGGTACAGTTTAACTCAGGACTTCTATGTGATGGATCTTCCAGACACTAATGTGACACTGGGAGTTCAGTGGCTTAGTACCTTGGGACCTATCACTACTAATTACGAGACCATGGAGATGTCCTTCAACTCTAAAGAAGGAAAAAGGGTGACATTGAACGGAATGACAACAAATTCACCAAGCTAGTTTCAACAACATGTATGGAAGCAATTTTTAGACATGGGGAAGTGGCTTATGCAGAAAAGTGTCTGGAGGTCACTCAAAACACCCAAGAAAAGCACCATTCCTATTTAGGCGACATACGAAGAATAATTGATAAGCATACGAATATTTTTGTGCCTATTCCCCTAGGGAAACCTCCAGATAGGGGATTTGAGCACATCATAGAGTTGGAGGAAGGGGCCAAACCAATTATCACTACACCATATAGACACCCCAAGAAGTTCAAGGATGAAATTGAAAAAGCCATCAAGGAGTTATTGGATATGGGCCACATCAGACCAAGTTTCATCCCTTTTTCATCTTCAGTAGTATTGGTCAAGAGAAATATAGTACCATGCACATGTGTATTGACTATAGAGCTCTAGATAAAAAAACCATAAAAAATAGGTAACCCATTCCTCAAATAGATGACCTATTAGATGAGTTGCATGGCACAATATACTTCACCAAAATTGACTTGCGCTCTGGATACCATCAAATCAGAATGAGAGAACAAGACATGCACAAGAAAACTTTTAGATGTTAGTATGGGCATTATGGGCATTATGAGTTCCTTTTCATTCCTTTTGGGTTGACCAATGCACTAACCACCTTCCAATCATGCATGAACCATGTATTTAACAAACAGCTGAGGAAATTCCTACTAGTCTTCTTTTATGACTTATTGATTTACAGTAGCATCATAAGATCACCTCAAGCATGTGGATGAGATCTTAAGCATCATGGAGGAAAAATATTTGCACTACCCACCTTCCAATCCTGCATGAACAATGTATTTAACAAACAACTGAGGAAATTCCTACTAGTCTTATTTTATGACTTGCTGATTTACAGTAGCATCAAAAGATCACCTCAAGCATGTGGATGAGATCTTAAGCATCATGGAGAAAAAATATTTGCATGCCAAAGAATCAAAATGTGAAATTGGGATGACTAAAGTTCTTTACTTGGGACATATCATTGGGGCAAATGGGGTACAGGTTCACCATTTAAAGATCCAAGCTATAATTGATTGGCCCACACCTAAAACACTTATAGAGCTCAAGGGATTTCTTGTTATTTGCAGCTATTATAGGAGGTTTGTTAAGGGTTTATCTCAGTTGTGCACACCTTTGATTGATTTGACCAAAAAGGGAGCATTCAATTGGAGTAATGAGGCACAATTGAATTTTGATCAAATGAAGAAGGTAATGAGCACTTGTCCTATATTATCTTTACCAAATTTTTCTCAGCCCTTCATTCTAGAGTGTGATGCATTAGGTGAGGGGATTGGAGATGTACTCATGCAGAATAGGCATCCTATTGCCTATGAGAGATGAAAACTAACAAGGTTTGAGTTTCTATACACAATTTATGACAAAGAAATGTTAGCTATAATGCATGCAATGGCCAAAGTCAGACAATATTTGGTGGGGGCGAAATTTGTGGTCAAGATAGAGCATAACAACCTAAAGTAATTCCTAGACCTGAAGGGCCTCAATGTGAAACAATAAAAGTGGGTGAGTAAGATTCAGTCCTATAACTTTGACATAGAATTTGTTAAGGGAAAAAATAATGTGGTAGCAGATGCTTTGTCTAGAAGACCTTTAGTCTATTCCATGTCAGAGATATCAATTGATTGGAAATCACATATATTGGTAGAGTATTCAAAAAATAATTTTTCATGCAAAGTGATGGATGGACAGGTACAGGATTATAGACGACATCATATATTACAAGGGGAGGATTTATTTGGTTCTTGAATCCTTGTTCAAGAAGAGGGTGCTTCAAGCATTTCATAGCTCACCACTAGCAGGGCATCAAGAATTCCTCAAAGCATATAGACAGATACAAGAAATATTGGCTTGGAAAGGTCTCAAAGAGTATGTCATGGGCCACATCAATGAGTGTATCACATGCCAACAGAATAAGGATGAACACACCCACCCAACAGGTCTATTACAACCTCTTCCCATTCCAAAGCAAAAATGGGAAACTATATCCATGGATTTCATTACAAGACTACCCAAGGCACAAGGCAAGGATTGCATTTTTGTGGTAGTAGATTGTTTGAAGAAGTTTTCTCACTTTTTTTCCATCTCCATGGACTACAACGCATCTCAAGTGGAAGATTTATTTTTCAGAGAAGTCTTCAGGTTGGATGGGTTGTTTAAGATGATTGTGAGTGACAGGTATAGTATATTCATGAGCACCTTTTGGAAGGAGTTTTTTCGTCTAGTGGGTACATAATTGACCCACAACACTAGCTATCATCCACAAAAAGATGGTCAAACTGGGATAGTCAACAAGTGGGTGGAGGGATATCTCTGATATTATGTATCAGGGAAACAAAAATCATGGGTCAAGTGGCTACACTTGGGTGAATATTGCTACAACACCACTTACCACTTGTCCATTGGCATGTCTCATTTCAAAGCTTTATATAATTATGACCCCCTCAATTTTGTAGAGATTGTGTTTGGAGACAGTAGAGATACTATGGATAAGGAGTGGATATAGGAAAGCCCGAACATACTTAGAGAGCTCAAAGCTCATTTGCAAATGGATCAAAACCAACATAAGCTATATGAAAATAGACACAGAGTGTAGAGTACTTTTGAGGTGAGGGACTTAGTCTATTTGAGGCTCCAACCATACAGGCACGCATACATAAAGAAAAATGGCACTATAAGAAGCTCAATCCCTACTTTTATGGTCCGTACAAAGTGAAAATAAAGGTGGGGGTAGTTGCATATGAGTTAGAGTTACCACACAGAAGTAAAATTCATATTGTCTTCCATGTATCATGCCTTAAAAGGGAATTGGGGAAGCATATTGTAGCTAATGAGGGATTACATATAATAGATGAAGGACAACTGATCTTGATTCCAGAAGATATCTTGGAGGTGAGAGCGAAAAGGTTAAGGAACACAGACATCAAGGAATATCTGATCAAATGGAAGAATTTACCTATAGAGGATGCCACTTGAGAAAGTGAACAGGTTCTCCAATAGACAGATTCAAAATTAATTGTGGGAAAGCAATTCTCAGCAAGGGAGACTGTAATGTTCCCTTCCTCTTGATAGGTGTCTTGAGAGACTTAGTATTCTAGTTGTCCCCTCTAGACTATAGTCTCATGGATAAAGGGGACTAAGAGGCACAAAAATGGTCACTAAGGAGATAAAAGTTATATTATTAAAGTGACTTTAGAAAAAAGGAAAATAAAAAGCTAATTGGCTAAGATGAGAATATAAAGTGAATAAACTTAGAAGCCAATTAAATAATTTAAGTGAAAATTAGAAGATGGAGGTAGAAAAGGAGAGGAGGGTGCCTCACTCCTCAATCATGTCATTTCTCATTTTGCATCTTTGAGCTCTACAGCTTAGACATTTTGAGGGTTTTGAGTAAACAAACCCTAGATATCAGCAAGGAGGTGAAATATTCCTCTATTCCTGATCCAAAATTGGTCAAGGTGGTGAAATATCCCACCCTCACCATTCTACTCAGTTTCATATCAAGTTCGGAAGTGTATTGTTGAAGTAGTGCACAGGTTTGGGGGTTTTTTGCAAATAGGGAACATTGTTGGAGAAGAATGAGTTCGATATGATAAGGGAAAGGAAGATCTGAGGACAAACTTATTCTAGGAGGATTTTCCATCATCAGAGCACCTTTTCTCATCAGTTCTTGAAGGGTTTTCTCTTTATATTTATTATTTCTCTTGCCTGGGTGAATTTTTGAAGGAGGGCACATTACGGCTAAAGGATCTCATCACATGTGTTCCACATACATAGACCTAAAGTTATACAATCATTCTCAAGGGTTTGGAGGCTAGATCTAAAGAGCCTAAATGTCCTAGGATCTCTACAGCTAGGTGGTGTGCAACTAAGCCAGATCTGGGTGCCAGATTTAAGAAGGGAAAAAATTGATCTTTTCCAGACTTGCATGTTACCATTGGAGGTCTAAGAGGACTCACAAATCTCTCTTTATTGTATCTTTGAGGCATATTCAGCCATAGCTTCTATTTTTCTTCTATATTTTCCAGATTTGTATATCTATTGTATGGAGGTCAGCTTATATAATAAATACAGGTTAGATCTAAAGTTTGTGGCTATTTCATTGTTTTATTCTCTTGTATTTTATTCTTTCATCCATTTTTGTTACATATCTATCCTCTATATGATATAAAACCCTTAGAAGTAACTCCAATGAAATTCTGGAGAAACAATCTACAAAAATATTCAACAAACAACTCACACAAACAAGTATTAAACCCTTAAGTTTCTAGCAACTCTGCTTGGGAACTGTTATCCGCATTTTGTGGGATAACTAAGGAGATCATGTCTTGAGGCCCTCAAGTTGCATATATGGAGTGCCAAGAGACTACATGACCAACAATATCCATTTCCACAGATGGAGAACCTTCTCACCACCATAGAGGTCAAGATTTTCATATGGCATCCACCACACCAGCTAGCTTCCGAGAGGCACTAAGCCTTGCTCCATGATGTACAAGTCAGGTATTATGCTGAGTGTCATTTAAATATTTGAGGCATTTGAGTATGTCGTATCTTAGATTGCTCTAGATTTCATGACATATGCTTGGACATTATGCTCTTTGTCCCGTTTCACCTTGGTGGTTGACATTGTGCCCTAGTAAGTGGTCTTCTTTGGGAATGAATTTTCTACTAGCAACTCCCTTGAAGAGCCATCGTACCATTCTCAACCATACTTACCACTTTCCATCACTTAAACCCCTCATTTCCTTATCTCTTGGGATTTTACGGTGTATTAACCTAATAAGGGGTTGTCCCTCATTCTATGGGAAGAAGGGGATGAAGGCCTATAGGGTTGTTGTTGGCTAAAAGATAAAATCCTATGTATAAACCTTCCAAATGATTCTCCTAGGGATCCCACAAGAAAGCAATGAAACACTTATCTGTACGAAAAGGGGGACCCACAAGAATAGAAGATTGAATTCTTCTCCTAGGGATCCCCCAAGAAAACAATGAAACGCTTATTTGTAAGAAAAGTGGGACCCATAAGAACAAAAGAATGAAGGCTTAGGGGTTAATTGGAGGATAGGAGGTCTCATCAGGAGCTGACCTATCATGATCATGGGTATCTAATGATATGACATTACCATGATCTCGTCACCAAGCCAGGGTAATGGCTCTCAGTTGCATGGCTGAGACTGTTGATTTTTCAATAAGCTAGGCTTAAACATGAAGTTCATTCCATTTTATCATTTTACTTAAACCATAACCAATTATGTTTCAATAACCAAGATCACAAGAACAAACACCATGCACAAGTACACAAGAAGTATCCTAGGAAACCATTTTTAACAAGGGAAGAAAACCCAACCAATCCTTTGCTATATTTCTCAAGAGAAAGAACTTCATCACTAAGAAAACCTAGCACACAAAAGGGTGCTCACAAACCCTAGAAAACTAGCGCCCAAGAGAGCTGCGCACTTTTCCCAAGTAGATGTACTTGCTGAAATTTCCAAAGTCACACAAAAGATATGATTCCTCAATGGGGAATTTACCTTTACTTATATTAGACTTGACCTGTCAACAGAAGTGTCTATTGGCACAATAGGGTCAACCTCTCTATCTCATAAAATAATTTATATTAACCAGATTAATTATCTTTTACATTAATTATCAATTAAATTAAGGTGGGGCTGACATGTACCTTTTACATTACAATTAGGGTTACAGGCACGTCTGACTCTTAAATGATATAGCAAGGGATCTTATACACCCACTAATGCTCATCCACTAGGGGCACATCCATAGGGATGTCCCTGTCTCTAGCTCACTGCATTACACAGAAGAACCACTTCTTCACTAGTGCTCAACCACTAGGATCACGTTCACATGTGCTCCTCGACATGCACATCCACTCAACAGATCTTCTTTCCCATTGCATTACACAGGAGAGTCATATGCAATTTCTCATCAACTCTCTACTCAAAATAGGCTAATACATCATCTTCATTTATGTCTCATCACGATGCACCCAACACTTTGGGATTTCACACGTTCACCTTGTGCTCAGCCACAGGCACGTCCAACTCTGTAGATTACCTTTCTCACTGCATTACACAGGAGAATAATCTGGAGTTCTTCTCAACTCTCTATAAGGAGGAGGCCATATCTACGTTCTAGCTCTATCTTTGATAGGAACCACACACCCCTCTCAGGGGCTCTCTCTCAGGTTTGTGTCCTGGAGAATGTCTCACATAGTTGTAATCATGAACACTCCCTCTCATCATGGAGGCATTCTTCATCATGCCAAGTCTCACACAGATGCATTTTGAACTTGGTTCTTGGCTACCGTTATCAACACTCCCTCTCAACTAGGGAGGTACCCTTCACCAAGCTAATTTGGTGAATATGTCTGCAATCTTCTTATGTGTAGGAAGGTATTGAAAGTGTACTATTTTCCTCTGCATCATGTCTCTGATATAATGATATTTTATCTCAACATGTTTCGATCTTTATCATGAAACAATGGGTTCTCATATAGCTTTACACATAGCTCTGGTTATCATCATAGGATCCATATCATGATCAAGTAAATCTGTCAGAAGCTTGTGAAGTCATATTGCCTTGCACACTCAATGCTACATACTCTGCTTCTATGGTACTCAAGGGCACAGGGCTTTGTTTCTTGCTGCACTAGGAAACCATGGAAAACTTCACGGTAAAATAACAACCGAATGCGCTCTTCTAGTCCACTATACTTTCTGTCCATTCTCCATATCCTTGCAAACTCAAGTCTACACTTGAGACATATCACATGCCATATCTAACTGTTCCTCATAGATATCTCAATACATGTTTCATCATTGTCCAATGAGTTTGTCTTGACTGACTTGTGGAATGACTAAGTACATTCCTTGCATAGTATGAATCGAGTATGGTGTTAACCAGATACATCAGTGATCCAATCAGTTGTGGATCAATATTGTTTGAATCATCATTATTCATTTTCTTCAAATCCATTACCGTGGATTTTCATTCTGTCATACTAAACATCTTTAATATTCTCATTGTATATTTTCCTGAACTCAGGAAAATCTCATCTATCCTTTGTCATACTTCTTGTCTCAAGAATTAATACATCATACTCATATCCTTCATCTCAAAATCAGAATTCAAAGCTTACTTATATCCAACAACAAGGATTTTTGAATAAATCATCAAAATCAAGATCTCGTCACCAACACTATAATAATATAGGTTTGGATCAACAATACTCTTGTTGAAACCCAAACTCAACAAGAATCCATCTATCTGATATAGTTTCCAACTCATGGATGGTAGTATGGATGTAAGTGTATTAGGCTTACTGGATCAAGTTCCTCATCATAGACAACTCCCTCTATTTGTGAGAATCCTTTGGCTATAGATCTTTCTTTTTATTTCCCAAACTTCCATCAGCTGCATGTTTGATCTTATAGATATACTTGGAATTTACAAAAAAATTCCCTTCTGGTCTCTGAACAATATATTGAACATCATTCTTTTAAGATATACTGGTATTCTTTTGTTATCACATCTTTCCATACATGTTCTCTTGTTTCTTCTCCAAGACAAGGAGGCTCAATATCAATGAAGTGGCTCATGATTGAATGGTAGCTTGAAAATCTCTTTTGCTTTCTTGAGATGTGCCTTGAGGGGCTTGTATGTTCCTCTGCCTCCCGCAGAGTGAGCCTAGGTAGGCCTTTTATGCCATACTGCAATATCTTTGAACATATCAACTGGAGCAACTGGATCAACTGGAATAATGTTTGTCTCCCTCTGAAATGTTGATGGGGGAGAAGGCATTGTCTCACTATCAATCTCCATCTGATATTCTTTGGATCTTTTGAAAGACTATCTCTTTTTCAAGGATAACATCTCTTATTATCTCAATATTTCTCTGACCAGGGATGTAGATCTCGAATGTCTTCAAAGATTAATTGTTTATCCCATAAATGTATCCTTTCTCCCTGAAGGGTCTAGATTGGACTTCTTCTCTTTGGGTACATGAAAACACACTGGGCACCCAAATATCCTGAAGTGTTCAATCTCAGGCTTCACTCCGATGAAGGTTTCTTTGGGAGTTATGTTTTTCAAAGTCTAGTGAAGAATCTTTTTCTGAACGTATACTGTGTCATGCATGCTTCTGTCCATGGAATCTTAGAAAGATTCTAATCATGCATTATTGCATTGGTTGTCTCAATGACGGTTCTAGTCTTCCTCTTTCTCAAATAGTTTTGACTCCCTATGAGTCAAGTGACTCTCTCTGAAGGATAAACATCTTCATTTGTTCTTAACTTGTCTGGAACAAGAAAACAAGAGGAACCAAAACAAGAATATCTCCTAAAGGAGAATAAGGAGTACATCTCTAGAATCAAAACAATTTAAGGATTGTTGTCACAGCTACAACACCTACTTGTAATGTAGTAAACTTTAGAAATATAGGTTACAGGAATGACAATTACAACAATCAAACCTGGAGTCTTCACTTCCAGTGTGTTGTTCCTTTCAATGTGATGAGATCCCTCTGGATCCAAGACTTCAACAAAAGGTTGTTTTGTCCTGCAATTACCCTCATTACAATGATACAAATAATATATATACAAGTGCATACCTCAGGGTGTTGATATGATTTCTTCAATGGCACATGGTTAATCTTTGTCCTCTGACATCTTCATGAAGGAGGTAGTCACAGTGACACCTTTTTGTATCACCCACAATAAGTATTCCTTTGAAGTCTTTCCTTCCAGGAACTTGAAGTTGCTTGATCCATCAAACTTATCTTCCATCATAGTTTTGTTCATCAGAATTTCAGATTCTTCACAACCCTTTGTCAAGTAGGCTAGAAAACCTAATGGCTAGGCTAGGTTGGAAATTTTTAGGTTTTGTTGGACTTATAAATACCAACAATAATCCTTTGAAATATAGGAGAACACCAATGAACTGATGAGCTCCTTCAATGAGTTGCAGAAACCCTAATACCGAAATTTCTGCAGAAAATAGGGAAACCCTAGAAACCCTAAGGCCAAAATTTCAAAATGATCGAAATTTCAATATGAAGCTTGTTGGAGGTGTGCTGAAGGAGGTCGTACACTCCTATGGTATTTTTAGCCCCAACATCCAAGTGCCAAGCACTAAAAACTCTAGAAAGGTAGGTCATACGAAATTTTTGGAAACCCTAGGAGGGTCGTACGATTTTGCAGGAGAGAGAAGATGGTTGTAGATTGCTTGTGCAATGGGGTTCTTTAAGACCTATGCTCTGATACCATGTTGATTTTTCAATAAGATAGGCTAAAGCATGAAGTTCATTCCATTTTATCATTTTACTTAAACCATAACCAATTATGTTGCAGCAACCAAGATCACAAGAACAAACACCATGCACAAGTATAAAAGAAGTATCCTGGGAAACCCTTTTCAACAAGGGAAGAAAACCCAACCAATCCTTTGTTATATTCTTCAAGAGAAATACCTTCACCACCAAGAAAACCTAGCACACAAAAGGGTTCTCACAAACCCTAGAAAACTAGTGCCCAAGAGAGGTGCGCACTTTTACCAAGTAGATGTACTTGATGTAATTTCCAAAGTCACATAAAAGATATGATTCCTCGATGGGGAATTTACCTTTACTTGTATTAGACTTGACCTGTCAACATAAGTGTCTATTGGCACAAAAGGGCCAACCTCTCTATCTCATAATATAATTAATATTAACCAAATTAATTATCATTTACATTAATTATCAATTACATTAAGGTGGCACCAACCTATACCTTTTACATTACAATTAGGGTTACAGGCAGGTCTAACACTTGAACAATATAGCAAGGGATCTTATACACCCACTTGTGCTCATCCACTAGGGGCACATCCATAGGGATGTTTGTATCTCTGTCTCATTGCATTACACAGAAGAACCACTTCTTCACTAGTGCTTAGCCACTAGGATCATGTTCACCTGTGCTAGTCCACATGCACATTGACTCAACAGATCTTCTTTCTCACTGCAGTACACATGATAGTCATCTGGAGTTTCTCATCAACTCTCTACTCAAAGGAGGTTAATACATCATCTTTATTTATGTCTCATGACAATGCACCCAACACTTTGGGATTTCACACGTTCACCTTGTGCTCAGCCACAGGCACGTCCAACTCTGCATATCTCCTTTTTCACTACGTTACACAGGAGAATAATCTAGATCTCTTCTCAACTCTCTGTAAGGAGGAGGCCATCTCTACATTCCATCTTTGTCTCAGATAGGAACCACAGACCCCTTTCAGGGGCTCTCTCTCAAGTTTGTGTCCTGGAGAATGTCTCACGTAGCTGCGATAATCAACAGAGAGAAAGGGGGTCTCATCATGAGCCAATCTTCCCATTTTTGCAAGGTATTTGTGAGTGACACTGTCATTACCTAGAAACCACACCAGGGTAGTGGCCTTCAAATCGTCCTTTAAATCATGAAAGAAACAAAGAATGGCAAGATAATGGGCTTGGAAAAAATGCATTGCAAACAAACATGCCACACGCCATCTACAAAGGCACCCATGAATGAGACACTAAAACCCCTTGTATGTCATGAACCCCATGCCCAATGAGTCTTGATCCTTGACCACGTAATCCACTTTCATGGCTTAGAGAGGGAGCACTTTGGAAACACACCTTGACCTAGGAAATATATACCCAATAGGACGCCTTGTCAACCCTCCCATATCCAAGCTTGGCAAGTCACATAATGTCTTTGAGCACTTACTTGTTTAACATGGTAATATTTGATGCACATTCTTAGGTGGCTCATTTATTGATTTGATTTACTCATCATAATATTTTGACCTGAAATCCTTGGATGGCGTGCTTATTTTCCTTTGCAGGACCTAGTTGGTGGACAATTTTCGAAGAACAAGCCTAGCTTGGGCTTCCATGGGGATTGAAGCCCACAAGTTGGATGCTAAGGGCTCGCATTTCGAATGAGAGAGGCATACCTTTGAAGGCCTAAAATACATTGTAGACAACATGACCTAGCCCTCACATGCGAAACTTTTTTCCTAAAAGAGGCAAAACGTCACCTTTGGAGGCATGACATCATTTAGGAGGGCTAGGGTTTGGTGGTGAAGTTATTATTCATTGACACAACAATGTTTTGAGGAGAATGAGTCTTTGAGCATGAATAAATGAGCTAGATGATTGACATGTGGCTTTGGGAAGCCTACTACACTTCTCCAACACCAATGACTTGCTCCTAGCGTCAAAATGTCCCCAAATGAGATGGCATCACCTTAAGTTAGGGATTTTTTTTGTGTAAAAGCAAATTTTAAGTGAATTGTTTAATATTGTTTGTGTAAAGGGGGAAGATTAGGGTTTTTGACCCATAATCTTGTGGTTTGCTCTAAAATTATGTGGACAAAGTATGTTAGTAACATTTTGTATAAATAGAGATCATAAGATCTCATTTTGAATCATATATCTCCCATTTGGAGAGGCCTTGGACTGACATTTTCACTATATTTGGCTATTTTCTCTCTTGTGCTCTTGTGTCTGTCTACTTTCTTGGTTATTGGTTGGTGGAAGTGATGTGCTAGCCTTGGAAGGCACTTCTTTTGCTATTGTGGTGGTTTGTCTTAGAAATTTTCCTTGAATTGGTAAGGCTTCTACTTTGTGCTGTCATTTGTTATTCAAGTCAAGGTTATTTTGCTAGAGACAGGTGGGAAGTATAAGGGCATACACCCCCACTTTAGCTTCCATCATTTTATGCTTAAGTATTGTTTATTTAATAAGGGTTTACTAAGAGAAGTATAAGTGCATACACCCTCTTAGTCTAAACCTTAGCTAGAGATACTTGCCTTGGGGAGTAAGAGAATTTACACCCCCAAGGAGGTAGTACCTCTAGATCTTTCTTTTCTTGACTCCATCAACCAAATTATTAAAGGAACTAGTCATCACTTGTTGCATTTGAGATATAAAATTGTTGCTTTGGGAAACATGAAATTTCGTGATTGAAGTTGTTCCTAGTGGAATCAAATCTATGCTATAATTGTTTGCTTGAGCCACTAGGGAGTTTCATTTCTCCATGTATTTCTTGTTGTTGTTGCAAATTTAACCTACAACCATTAGGGTTGCAAAAAACCCTAACCAAACTCTTCAATAACTCCTAATTTAACCATTGAAAATTGCCTAAAATCTGCCCGCATAATCTACTAAGTACAATGCATATTTTGGCAAGTTTTGAGCAAGTCTTAGTGGTTAAATATCTTGATGTAATAACAAGTTTGTTACAGCCATAAGGCTGATGAATATCACTGCAGTTAGCTTTTTATGACAGATAGTCGTTATCCTGTTGGAATTATCCATTGCCATTAAGAGAAGTACTAACGATAAAATCTTGGAAGAAAGATAAGAACAATTAAAATTAGAGACTATATAAATATAGACTGAGCGGAGTTACTGTTAAATAGATTGATTGGCATTAAATAAATTAGTAAGGTAATAGGTGGTAGGAAGTAAAGAATAATTAAAAGAAGAATAAATATGAAAGAATTCAATTGATATAATAATACAAACTTCAATTCATATAATGATAAATTAATACACTAAAGAGAATATTCAATAATATTAAAATAATAGGGTAAAAAACTAGGGAAAGGTTGGAAAAGGGTGGGAAAAGTTCGGAAATCCATAAAAATAATAATGAGGACGATTAATAATGTGTTAAGAGAAAGAGATAGAGATTAATGAGAAATAGAGTTAGGTCAATGAAAGAGGAAGGGAGGGAATATTAAGGGAGAGTAATAATGAAGTAATCAAGGAGAGCTAATAATAAAATGGAGGTAAAGATTTGTGGAAAATGGGGGAGAGGGTTAAATTAAAAATTCATAAGTAATAATAATTAAGGTGGGGTCGTATTAGGATAGAGTAAATATAATAGAGTAAAAATTTTAATTAAGGGAGAGTAATAATTAAGTCATGAAAAATAGAGTAACGGATTAAAGAGGGTTAATGATAGAAGAAAAGGGTGTAATGAGGAAAGGTAAATTCAAAGGATATAAGGATGTGTGGATATCTTTCTTCCAAGATTTTACCATTACTACTTCTCTTAATGCCAATGGCTAATTACAACTAGATAACGACTATCTCCGTTATACTATATTTAAATAAATTTGCACTATTTTAAAACTTATCATTTTTTCATGTCCCTGATGATGGGTGGAGTGTCCATTCAAAATGTTGAACGTTTCAAAATTGCACACAGTTTTAATCCAAAATTTCCTCTAGCATTATGACTATCTCTGAAAACCTGCATTCTCAACATAAGAGACATTTCATTGTTTGGTACTTTGGGTTGTTGTGAATGATAGACTGTGAACGAACGCCATCTGGTATTGTCTTCACTTCTTTCAGTGAATCAAACCTTTAGAGAAGTTAAGACTAAGTCAACGTTGGTCCTTGTCTTTACCCTTTCTTACTCACAACAATAGGACTTAGCGTGACCATATGGGATCCCCTCCTTAGGTTAATGATCCCAACCTAGAAGTACAAAGGTAGGGTTGTTGAGGTGACAACAGGTAGCCTGCTTGTCCTTGTCCTTAGATTTTCCCCTTGGAGATGTTGGACTTTTCCTCTCAGGGGAATCTGAGAGATAACAAGGATCATGTGTTGAATTGGATAATGACTCATTATGCTTTGAATTTATACTTTTTTTGTTATCTCACCTTGTTGGTCATCATCATCTTCTAGTCTTTTTGTCACTCATGGGAAAAGTTGTATTACTGGGGTGCCTTCATGGGCATAACATGTCCATATCCCTTACCATGAATAACGTATTCCATGCATGACCTATCCATTGTCCTTTTCTTTGGAATCGTTGTTACATGTATCCCAAAAATGTATGTGCTTCATAATCCAATGAGAAGAAGGGGCCTGAAATCCCATGGTTGATGCAGTTTTATAAAAAATGATATAGAAAGAGAAAAATCCCTAATTCAAAATGTGGGGCAAAGAAACAAACAAGAAAAAAAAAGTGTATTAAAAACCAAGAAAGAAAGAATCATGAGGCTATCACCCAAGAGGCCATCATCCAAGACCTATGCAATGAATGCATATCTTATGAAAGGACTTGGTAAATCAAATGTTAAAATCCAGAAAAGGTAAACCAATAAAGAAAAAGGCAAACAGGGGTTTGGAAAGACACAATGCCCAAGAAAGGGTACCTCATTTTCCTAAGCACTCCCTCTACAAAGGTGTTCATGAGGATGCTTATTATGCATTAGAATGGCATCCACCCCATGAAGTAAACCCCAAACCATGCCACTACTGTTGCACATACTCCCTGATGGGTTCCTTGGGGCATACTTTTTGGTTTGGGTACTAGCACACCTAATAAGGGGTCATAATGATCCTCCCATACCTAGACTTGAGTAATTGTATAACTTTGTAAGCTAGTGTGAAGTTTGAAGAGGATATTTTGTGAGATCTATCTAATGGCTTTTGCATTAACATGACTCACTTTATATGTTATGTTTGTATTGTGTACCTTTCTTTCTATCTTCATGTTGTATTTGGACCACATCAACCCCTCCTCGAATGATGGTTGCACATAGCCACATGCTTGGTTGACACTTGGATCCTTTGGAAGATGTTGAGGGGATACTACCCCACTTTTATGGAGGTCGTTCCCACCACTACTAGGAGGACGTTGGAACTTTTGTCACATGGCTCCATTCACAATGCACACTAGCACAAATGGGGTATGACCTGGATCGCCTTGGTGATGGGATGTTGCATGCATATTGGTGATGATTTTATGGGACGGTCCACCTTCTCTAGAGGATGTTAGACCTTTTCTTGAGGACGCACCACTTGGAGAGATGATGTGACACCCTTCCATTGATGATGGCACCCTTTCATGATGGGATGTTTCACTTGCATGGTGGGGCATTTAGATGTGATGTTTTAGGGCCTCTTGATTATGGTATGGCTCCTTTTAATGAGACATAACACCCTTTGGAGGCATGGGGCACCTTGATGTGGCATTTCAGGGCTTCTTGATGAGTATATTGCACCTTTTGATGAAGTGTCACACCCTTTCGATGATGAAGCACCTCTTGAAATGAAATGTTGCACCTTTTCATGGCAAATTTTCACTTTTTGTGCTAGATATCTCATCTAAATAGAGAATCATTTCTCATTTTGTAAATCATTGCTACTTGTGGAGATTTATCACTACTTCTCTACTTCTACTTGCTCACTCTCATGAAGAATGCTACGGATGGTTAACTAGGACAAATTTTTGGGAGATATGCTTGTGGATTTTCTACTACTACTTGGATGTAATGGAAATTAGGGTTTTGATGAATGAAAGATGTTTTGAGTAGTTGTTCTCTTTTCATCTTACAATTATGTTTATGAATGCATTTACAGATGGATGTTGTTTCTCTAGTGTTGGTTCTTCATCCTCTTGAATCATTCTTGAACAAGCCCTTCTTGTCAAAATTCCTGAAAGGTATCTAGTGGAGAAACCTTCCCTTGATTCATCCCGATTTTTTTTAGGATTGTCTAGGGTTAGTAGTAGACAACCTCACCCTAAAATAATCCACACTTTCTCCCAAGAATAGTCACTATTTGACCCCATATGCCCAAAATAATAGGTTGTAATCTTTTTCTCCAAAAATAGTCAATCATTACTACTGAATTTTATGATATTAGGGTTAAGTTTAGGGATTATTTGCTGCAAAATTTCATTTCCAGCCATAAACGTCAAGCCATATAGGGTATTTTGGCATACCATTAACCTGAATCAAATTGCTAAAACCCTAATTTAATTTTTTGAAGTGTTATATGTGATGTCCCATTCCCTTGAGTAGGTCATCAAGGAGTGACTTAGTAGTCTATGTGTTCCCGTAGACTATATTCAGGCACAAATAGGGAACAAGATGGAGAAATAAGGGTGAATTGATGGCTAAATGATGAATTAAGCCAAAATACTTAGGAAAAGTCACTTAAGCCTAAGTCAATGAAGAATTAGAATGAAAAGGTGCTAAAGGGGGACTTAATTAATTAATTATTCACCTTAGGAGAAAAAGTGCCTAGCTTAAGTGAGGTCAATGGTGAATTAGGTTGGGAATGGTATAAAGGGAGGAATTTGACCTAATTCCTCATTATGCATTGTTATGATTTAATGTTGAGAGTTCCCAGAGGAGGAAGAGAGTCGACCTTACTGTTTTGTGGATTTCTAGAGGAAACCACCACCATTGATCGGTTTCGGTTTTTGAGAGACACACCCTAGCCCATCGGAGATACCATCCAGGTATTTCACCATACTTTTCAAGAGCATCCATTGCAGAGTGCGCAACTCAGCCAGTGAGGGCGCAAGTCAGTTTGAGGGTTTGTGGAGTTGTATGAGGACCGAGTTTAGATTGTAGTTTCCTCCCAACCCAGTTGAGATCCAGTCAAGGTGCTTCTATTGAGCCATCTATCGTCAGTTTCTGACAGTGGAATCTTGCAGATTGCCTCATCTAGCCATTTAGGGCACAACTCATCTGATAGTACATTTGGGGTTGCAGACGGAGCATCAGGACAGATCCGGGGAAAGCCTTTCGACCCAATTTCCCATTTGGCAAGATGATTGTTTTGAGCCATATAGAAGTAGATTCCATTGTTGGAATCATTTGGGGTGCATCCAGTGTCCTAGGAGGTGCGTCAACCCCCCAAGGGTCCAAATCCAGTGTCTCAGAGACCAGATCCAAGATCTTGCACTCAACAATTTCAGTCTAGAGGCCAGGGCGCTTCTATTGGAGCAGTTTCCAGTGCATTTCGATAGTCTATCCTTCCAGATGAGTTTTTCAGCTGGTAGCGATTACCGTACTTCTCTGAAATCACATATTTTTGTCGATCTATCCGTGCATGCATCAGATCTTCTATCATCTTCTAATCACGGGTATTTTTATGTTATTTGTTTGTATTCCATTGATGATCCATGAGATCTAGCTGGCGTTTATATTCTATATTTCCAATATGCTATTGTAACTCCATGCTTGAGCCGTATAATACATGATATTAGGCAATTGATGTTTTTTACTTCTGCATACATCCTTTATATGTTGTATAAACCATAAATATGCAACATGCACATGAAATAACCAACATGCACATGCAATAAACCACATGCACATGCAATAACAATCAAGATCTCAAACATACAACTGAAACGCATCCAGAAACCCCCAGTGTATCAGATATGTGAGACGAAACATTAGATCAATAGCAAATATCTTGATTAGCAGGATCAGGTATATTTCAGTGGTATCAGAGCTTTAGTCCTGCCATCCTTTGACTAAAGACAATGAGTAAAACAGAAGAATCATATGGTCATGAGCACGTAGGTGACGAATATGTCACTTACAATAGGCGCAAGGAAATAATGTCTAGGCCTAAATTTCCCCCTTTCCCTCCCAGTTCATAGGAAGAGGAAGAGGTGCACAGAGAAGCAAAGAGAAGAGCAGAGTGTGAGGCTGAGAGTAAAGAAGAGAGGAGGCTAGGTGACATATATGAGCGGCCAGAGGGCAGTGGTAAGGCCCCCATGGATCTAGATGCATCCTTCATGCAGGTTATTAGTGATATGTTAGCTAGTCAGCGGACCATGTCACAGTGCTTGGCTTAGGTAGTTGATAGATTGGCTATGGCAGACATCCAGGGCACACAAGCTCCACATGCAACACAGGGTAACTTAGGAGCAGGGAGTAGACCCCAGTCACCCACTCACACATACACCCCTGTGAGTAGGATTCCATGTCCATTGTTTCCCACTTTCCAGAGGGCCACCCAGATAGAAGCACAGACACCGATATCACAGAGACCGCCAACTCATGCAGAGGACATTGCAGAGTATCGGAGAGAGTATGCAACATTGGGTTGTGACTTCCATTAGGATATGACCCTAGTCAAGTATTGTGGGCTCAGACTCAGATATCGCCCTCGAGAGCCACAGAGAGGAGGGCTGAAGCTGAAGCAACAACAAGAGCATAACATTGACTTGTTGGCAGCCAACCCAATTTTTTCGATTGCTCTCAAAAGATGCCTACACCCCTTGTCGTATTACGACAAACCATTGTCACATTGCGCCAATGGACGCTCATCTTATTTTTGCGATCATTACAATTCAATATCAACTGAAGTTTTCACAACTGCAAGTGTGAAAACAATTCTTTCGTTGATTAGATTGTCGTCATCCTTGGTTGATACTTGATCACTGGTATATCATCTGATTGCTAATGTTGTATCAGACTTATGTTCTTGAACATTCTTGATTGCGCATTTGGGTATATTTCACTGTAAAACCTCTTGGCATGAAAGTTATTGGTCTTATCTATGAAAATTGTTTAATGGATTTGGTCATATTGTTTTTTATCCTTGCTTTGAACTATCACTTGATTATTATGTGAAGGAATTTTGGTTGTATGGTTCTAGGACTTTGGAGTACAAACACATATGATATGCACCAAATACGTTGGCAAGTTTATAAGGTATGTTGGCAATGGTTTCAAGGCGCATGACTTAATCATGTTCGAATTTATACTTGGCATACTATGTTTGCAAAGATTGGATTATACGATGAATGATATAACCCCGAGCT
>ML783842.1:1021112-1103774 GCA_009831015.1 Picea engelmannii
GCTGGAGCAGAATTGGTGTCTTGTTGTAGCTTTCCGCTTTTCAATATATCAACACTCTGTTCTATGTTTTGTATATCAGCTTGTTTATGGTTTGGTATTGCGTTAGCTATCTGAATCACATACAAATGATATAATCTTATTTCCTTATCTATATCTTGTTCCTTCCTAAATTATAAAGGACATAACAATTCTCAATTCATTTTAGTGAATGATAGCGTTGTCTTCTTCGTAATTCGAATTGTCATTTATAAGCTTGCTGTATAATAGGTTTCCCCTTTTGCAGAAGTTTATAATCAGAAAATTGTTATGATAATCTTTTATGTCTTGTTTGTTCTGTAATAATACTTCAGGAAGCATTTTAGTTGATCGTTTCCGAGAATCTTAAGGGCCTAACTGGTGTGAGTTTCCCTCCTCCAATCAGCTTAGAAGTCATCTTGCACAGGGCAAACTTGGAGCGTTTCCAGGTTAATTAGTTAGGTGTTTATAGCTTTAATTAATTAGCAGTTTAGTTAGATTAGATTATTTAATTGCAAGTAGTTTCCTTTTTGTTTTATAAAATACAAAAAGACAAAAATAGGTTCTTGGCTGTCTTTGGGCAGCAAACACATGAGTTTTACAGGTTTTAATCAAATCTGCGATTTGTCTATAATGTATATTTGTGAATAGAGAGTGATTATAACTGAAAATTAAGTAGTTGATTTGAGTTATTATGATCATAGTTAGTGTTTTGTAGATATAGAATAGTTGGTAGTTTGTAGTTAGATTAGTATAGTTTGTTTTAGTTAGTTTTTATTAGTTTCTAGTTTTCTTAGTTTAGATTATTTAGCTCAGATCACTTTCTCTTTGGTTTCCTTACGAGACCTTAGAGAGGCCAACGGAGTCGTTAAACTCGTCAGGGTGGTCCATACCAAACGGCTTGGGTTATTTAGACAACCCCGGACCGGTTCCACTCTTCCAGTTGACGGACGGTCAGTTTCGCCCGTCAACATGACTTCATTCAAAAATTTGGTAAACTCACTATACCTTCTTTCGACGGATCATCCAAATGCACTGCTAGAGCTTGGGTACAAAAGATTGAAACTTACTACAAGCTCAACTAGATGATAGAGATAGAGGCCATCAGTTTCGCCACCTTACACTTAGAGGGTGAAGCACATGAGTGGTGGTATCATGGATAGGTGACATTGGGCCACAGTCATATCACCTCCTACTGAGAGTTCACAGAGAGACTCATGGACATATTTGACAGGAGGGATCTAGAGATCCATTTCAGAAATCTAGCCCAGTTGAGACAAACTTGCACAACAGAGGCAATCATCTCAGAGTTTCAGAGAGTAGCAGTGGTAGTGACAGACATATCTAAGCCTCGACTGGTCATGCTAACTGGTCATGCTATTCAAAGAAGGGCTCACAGAACCCTTGAGAGGATGGGTGAAGACCTACCGGCCTCATACCTTGCAGGATGCCTAAACGTTTACCATGAGCTTCAGAGATGTCAGTGGATCGAGAGTTGTGCTGAGAGGCATGTCTATAGGGGCACCTTGAGAAGTATTAGCAAAGAGGATGGAGTGGATATTTCATCACGGTGATGTGGCTTACACAACAGAGTGTTTGGTCACAATGCAAAAGGAATCAGAGGGTAGGGAGAATTACCATCCATAGATCAAAGAGATTTTGGGTCAGCATGAGTCAGTATTTGGGCCGATACCACCAGGGAGACCACCCAGTAGGGGTTTTGAGCACATGATTGAGTTAGAGGCAAGGGCTACACCGGTGATCACAGCACCCTATAGGCACCCCAAGAAATTTAAGGACAAGATTGAGAAAAAAATCAAAGAATTGCTAGCTATGAGGCACATCAGGCCTAGCATGAGTCATTTTTCATATTCAGTCATCCTGGTACTGAAGAAGGATGGCACGTTATGAATGTGCATTGATTACAGTGCGCTCAAAAAGAAAACGATCAAGAATTGTTACCCCATTCCATGCATAGATGAGTTGATGGATGAGTTACATCGGGTAGTCTTCTTCACTAAAATTGATCTACGCTCAGGATACCATCAGATCAGCATCAGGGAGAAATACATTGAGAAGACAACGCTTTTGTGCCATTTCAGACACTTTGAGTTCTTGGTCATGTTGTTTGGATTTTCCAACACACCAGCCACTTTCCAGTCTTGCATGAATCGTATCTTTAAAGGACAGTTGAGGAATTACATCCTGGTATTCTTCGATGCCATATGATCTACAACAAGACATGGGATGAGCATCTAGCACATTTGAGGGAGGTCTTGGATATTATGCAGGCACAGTCTTTATATGCCAAGGAATCCAAATGTGAATTTGGCATGAGAGAAATACTATACTTGGGGCATATCATCAATGAGTAGGGAGTACAGGTTCATCAATAAAAGATCAGGGCCATTTTGGATTGTCCAATGCCCAAGAATCTCATGGAGATGAGAGGATTCTTTGGGTTATGCAGTTACTACAGGCGGTTTGTCAAGGGTTTTTCACAGTTGAGAGAACCACTCACAGACTTCACCAAGAAGGGTGCTTTCCATTGGATAGAGGAGTCACAGTAGACATTCGAAAAAATGAAGGAGGTTATGAGCACATGCCCTATTCTATCCCTTCCATACTTCTTCCAGCCATTTGTCTTAAAGTGTGACTCATTAGGGGTGGGGATTGGAGCAGTTTTGATGTAGGGGGGCACCCCATTGTGTTTGATAGTAGAAATCTCAATGAGTCAGAGAGACTCTATCCTATTTATGACAAGGAGATGGTAGCGATCACGCATGCCTTAACCAAATACAAGCAATATCTAGTTGGCAGTAGGTTTGTAGTGAAGACTGATTATAACAGTCTTAAGTATTTCCTTCATCAGAAAGACCTTAGTGAGAGGCAGCAAAAGTGGGTCTCAAAGATCCAAGCCTTTGACTTTGATGTTGAGTATGTCAAGGGAAAAAGGAATATCATGGCAGATGCCTTGTCCAGGAGGCCAACAGGATGTTCGATGATGGACATTTGTACAGATTGGAAAGCTCATTTGTTGGTAGAATACTCGAAAAACAAATTTTCTTGTGAGGTGATGGATGTACATGTGATTTATGATAGATACAAGGTTCTTGATGATGTCATTTTCTACAAGGATCAGATCTACCTGGTTCCAGAATCCACCATGAAGGGGAAAATTATGAAGGTGTGTCATGATTCACCTACAACAGGGCATCTGGTCAACAGATTGACCAAATTTGCACATTTATTTACCATACCCATAGACTACAAGGTGATACAGGTAGTAGAGTTGTTCTTCAGGGAGGTATTCCAGTTGCATGGGTTACCCAAGTAGATAGTCAATTATAGATATGGGCACTTCATCAGCGCATTTTGGCAAGATCTTTTCAGGTTGACAGGCACAGAGTTAGCCATGAGTACCAGCTACCACCCATAGACAAATGGGTAGACAAAGATCATCAACAAATGGGTGGAGGGGTCTCTGAGGAAACTATGTGGGGGGGCAATAGCACACTTGGGTGAGATGGTTACATATGGGTGATTATTGCTACAACACAACTGACCATATGTCTATCAGGATGCCACCATTTAGGGAATTGTATGGATACGTGTTGGAAGCCAATTCACATTTTCCATTGTCCTTATGAGCTGCCTACACTAATGTTTTGCAAACCTTAATTTTTCGTCGCAATTCTCAAATAAACGACACTTTTATTTTGCGCTATTTGCACACTTACCTTCACTTTTGTTTTCATGATTGTAAGCGTGAAAACTTGGTCTTTCGAAGTTGCATTAATATCTTTATTGAATTTTCATTATCATTCTTGTCGATATGCCCATTGCATTTACATTTTACTTATCATTATGCAGTTGGCAAAACCCTTTTGGTCTGTACTCATTTGACAATCTTTGATTGATTATGAAATTTTGTTTCATGAGTAATTAAATTTGTGATACATTGGTGATTGGATTTACATGTTCTTTGATTTGATCTACTTGACCATTGGTTTCATAAAAGCACATAGGTGTTATGGTTAAACCCTTGATATATGTCATTTAATATGAAACCTAGTTCATGTTATCAAAACCTTTGGCATACACTTGGTATTGGTTTCAATTTATATGTTTGGTTTTAAAACTATGGTATAACCATTGCTTGCGCGAATGATTAATACACTTACCATTGATTTCATTGGTTGGGAAAATGACATAATTGTTAAACTATACAATAGTGGGTTGAACAACTATAAGCATCGGCGGTTTTACCATTGGTAATGACTATTCTGCATGGACAGATAAAAGCTCCACCACCTTCACACGATGTCATTAATTCTTACCCTATCCTTGCTTCAAATTTGCTAGCATCGGGTAGGCCTGTGAGCACTCTGCTTCGGTGTATGCTTTGATTCAAACTCTAGCTCTTTCACATAGCACACTGTGTGCTCGGCTCCATGGCACTGGTGGTGCGAATTGAGCCGAACGGTATTCAAGCCTTGCTACTGTTCGATAATGCCTGGAAAGACTTATAGGAGAATGATTGGCTCACTTTCGTGCAGAGGTTTGAGGGTTTTAATCTAGTTGTGGAACAACAGTTCTCCTTGAATTTTGATGGATGTAAGGCCAAGATAGGCGACATTCAACTTAAGATGAGTGAAGATTTCATTAGCAGTGCCACCGGATTAGCAGCCACGGGCCAGCGATGGTTTAAGAACTCTAAAGTTGAGGAGGTGCCATGGCCACTATTGTTCGTCTCACGAAAGGTCACATCTTGTGACAGAGGTATGCCGATTTCCACGCTTAAACCAAGGTGGTGTGATCTTTGATAGTGGTTAAACAATTCATGACCTGTGAAGGTCGGTATGGGCTAGTTTTTCTTTATCACCTTCGACTGTTAATGAATTTTATGGGTTATCCATTGAATATGCCATTCTACTTCCAGCATAGCCTTTATAAAATGTCAAAAAGGTTTAAACGAGAAAAGGTCGATAGTAGCTTGTTCCACCATGGCCTAATCAGACTCATCGTTGTTCATCACTTAAATCTCCATGGTGCTAGCTGGCAAGCTTTTATCTCTCAAAATGGTTTTGCTGATACAAAGCCTGTCCAAATTGACAAGCTTGTGGTTAGTGAAACTAAGTTCGAGCCACCCATGCCTCTCCATGTCCTACTACCCTCTCCCAAACCCTTGGTTGACCCTGATATCGATCTATCCGACGTTATAAATGAGAAGGTTGAGGTTGTTAAAAAGCCTGTGAGCAAAAAGTTCAAAGGAAACCCTACTGTCGACACCAAAGGTAAAAAGAATGCTTGACTTATCTCGAGAATGGCCAGGAATAAACCTAAACCTAGTGCTGAGCAGAAGCCCATAGTCTTCAGTGAAGACTCAGACTTTGACATCAAATGCTTCCTAGCTAGTGAGTACCCTTACTCCCAAGGTTTGTGCTCCGAGCCACCCTATGATTTTGTTTCTAAATTGCCTCCGTGCCTAAAGAATAATCCTAGATACCCAGGGATCAAGCTACCTAACGAAACCCTCGGCAATTTAACCAAACCCTCACCTGCATTTTCAAAGCCCGGACAGTCGTCTTGTGACCAGTGTAATGTGTGGTTGGAATGCTACTATACTGATGTTCCCTTACTACAATCGAAAATCAAATCATTGGAAAACCAAGTTGCAGTATTGACAAGACAAAGGGACAAGATTCAAGCAAATGATAAGAAGCAGAAAACCACTGGTTCCATCATTTTTAGGAATGTTGAATCGGATATAGCCGTCGTCAACTCCAAAATGTTATGACCAAGTTGTCTGCTCATCATCCAGGTATGAATTTTGATATCAATTTCATTTTATTAATTGCTTGGATTAATATAGTGAATTGATTTCTGAGTTTTGAAAAGTTTGTTTATCATTCAAAATGACTTTGACATGGTTTGATTATCAAAACGGTCATAAAATCAAATATGGTTATGATTTTGTTATACGATTTGATCATGCCCAGTTTAGCAATTAATTGGTTTTCATTGGATTTGCTTCGTTTGTCTGTTGGTTTGAGTTAACGAAATCAAGGTTTTGCTTTCGATTGGATTTTGTTTGTATATGATCTGTACATGAGATTTTTATGCTAAAAATAGAGCACGACCATGTTTTGATTTGATATGATTTTGTTATGGTTGGATTATATCGGCTTTAATTTTATGGTGTGATTTTGGAACAATTTCGTGAGTTTGATTGTTATGATCTTTCAATATGTTATGAGATGTAATATTCTAAATCAGGAATGCAACTCTGTTCAACTCAGATTTGGAAAAAATGACTCTGTTCTGTGTGGAAACGATATTCTCATTTGGCCTGTGTAAAAGATCTCTGCACCCAAATCATGGAACTATTTTGATTCACGACGACTATATCGAACTCAAACTATTTGATGATTTCTTGATTTGATTGGGTTGTTGAATATTTTGAGGTTGCATGATTGCCTGTCTTGAGTTGGATTCGTATTGAAAATGGACTTGATGTTGCTCTATTGACTTTAATTTTCAAAACGATTTTGTTAACTCATATCAACTTAGGATATCTTTGTCGAATTCGTATGATGAAATTCGGTTAATATTTCATCTCGAAATGAATTGAAAATGATTTCGTTGAATGTCAATGAATTTTGTATACCCCAATTTGCAATAACAAATGATTGGACAACTCTTACGATCCTGTTATCAACTGATTGATTCTATTATGATTTCATTTGTGATAATTTACACACCAGTTTTGTTTTGATTCGCTAATGACATGGATCGTTGGTTTATGATTAATACAGTTATATCAATTTAAAAATGATCTTGCTGTTTTCGTAATGATTCGATCGTGTTTCCTGTTGATGAGGCAGCATAAACGATTGCCTATGATTTGTTTAACTGTATCGATTTCAATTTGATATGAAACGATTTCATTACGGTTCGATACGATTTTGTATACCTGAATTGGTAACGAATTAAATAGAGTGTATCTAGCTCTGTCATCATTTGATTTAGTTCGTTCAATTTTCATACAAGTGTCGATTGGAATGAGGCTTTTAGCAATCAAATATCTTTTAATAGTTTGAATGTATTTTCTAAGATTTGAATTGATGTTTAATACGATTTTGTGTTGGATTTAGACTAGCTACAGAATCACAAGATTCTATAGCTAGTCTATAGAATTAGATTTTTATCATTTTCATTAACAAAATATCCTCCTAACTTGCCCTTTTTTGACTTCTTGCAGGTACATTCGAATTGCATTGGACATGTTGTGACAATCTAGGAGATATTTATGTGATTCAGTTTAATTTTGGGTTCCTAGTTTAGTCAGACTTGGGATATCCTCCCAGATTTTCTGTAAACAGTTTGATAACTCCCACAGGGATGTTTTACCCTCTGGGAAGTCTTTA
This sequence comes from Picea engelmannii, assembly GCA_009831015.1. NCBI lineage: Eukaryota > Viridiplantae > Streptophyta > Pinopsida > Pinales > Pinaceae > Picea > Picea engelmannii. The sequence goes on from ML783842.1 coordinate 1,028,558, forward strand.
AATACTTATTATTTTTTGTAATAAGAATCGTCCTCACTTGTGGGAGAACCAGGTTATGGATTTCTAATACAAACGGAGACAAGAGTTGATGTTTTTCTACAGCTTTCGCTTTCATAATATCAATCTTTTGTTTCAAGTTTATGCATGTCAGTTTGCAATTGATTATAGACTACTTTAGCTATCATAATCTATTGCAGGATGATATAATTTGATTAATGTGTTATCCATATCTGATTTCTTTCATTATTTTTAAAAAAAGTACAGCAATTACTTGGTTTCAGTTAATGAATCACATATTTCTCTTCTTCATTAATTGAATCCTTTCGTATAGATCTTTGCATACAGGTTTATCTAACTGTGAAGATTTATAAATCATAAGATTGTTGTAGTTCTTATGTCTTGTTTGTCCTGTAATCATATTCGAAGAGCACTGCAGCTTCTAGTTTACGAGGAGCTCTTGGATAATTCGGTGTGCGTTTCCTCCCTCCAATAAGCTAAGACAATCATCATACAGGACATACCTGGAGTGTTTCTTCAGGTTAGTTTGTTATTTATTTGATAGTTAATTTGTTAGTATAATTTAAGTAGTTTAGTTAGATATGTAGTTTAGATTAGTAGTTAGAATTAGTATATTAGTTGTTTAGTTTAGATAGTTTTATTTCTTTTCATAAAATCATAAAAATAAAAAACAATAACTCTCGCTGTCTTAGGGCAGAATACAAATGAGTTTTTCAGGTTTTATTCAAATCTGTAAATTGTAGATATTGTACATTTTGTGAATAAGATTTATTTATGTTAGTAGTTAGATATTTAATTTCTTAGAATTAGCATAATATTAGATAGTAGATTAGAATAGTTAGATTTGTTTAGTTCATTTTAATAGTTATTTTTAGTTATGTTAGTTTATTAGTTTGTTTTAATAGTTATTTTAGTTAGATTAGTTTATTAGTTTGTTTTAATAGTTATTTTAGTTAGATTAGTTTATTAGTTTGTTTTAATAGTTGTTTTAGTTAGATTAGTTAGTTTAGAGTAGTTTTTCTTTTGTTTTCTTTAGGACCTTAGATCGATTAACGGAGCCGCTAAACCCGTCAGGGTGGTTCATTCCAAACGGCTTGGGTTATTAGACAACCTCGGACCAGTTCCACTCTCCCAGTTGACGGACGGTCAATTTCGCCCGTCAACAATATGATGCACCCTCCTTTATGGAGACTGTGTTTGGGGATAGTAGGGTCCCGGGGGCCAAGGAATGGGTGGAGGAGAGTCATATGATTCTTTAATCAGTGAGATAGAACTTGCAATCATCTCAGAACCAGCAGAAGATATATGCAGACCAACACAGGGTTGAGCACAGTTTTGAGGTAGGAGATTTGGTTTTTCTGCGATTACAGCCATACAGACAGTCCTCCTTGAAGAGGAGAGGAGTGGAGCAGAGAAGATGAAGCCAAAGTTCTATGGGGCATATAGAGTCATCAGGAGGATAGGCAAGGTAGCATACGAGCTAGAGCTACCAGAAGGTAGTAAGATTCATAACATCTTTCACGTCTCTTGCCGTAAAAAGGATGTGGGACAACATGTTATCATTTTAGAGGAGTTGCCACCCTTGGATGAGGATGTTCAGTTGGAGCTAGTGCCAGAAGAGGTACTAGAGTAGAGAGAGTTCAGATTGAGCAGCAGGATCATCAGGGAGTGCTTGGTTAGATGGAGGGGTCTTCCAATGGAGGATGCCACATGGGAGGGAGATCATATGTTACATCACCCAGGATTGATGTTGCTTGAGGAAAAACAATCTTGGGAAGGGAGGACTGTGATGTCCTGTTCCCTAGAGTAGGTCAGCAGGGAGTGACTTAGTAGTCTATGTGTTCCCGTAGACTATATTCAGGCACAAACAGGGAACAAGATGGAGAAATAAGGGTGAATTGATGGCTAAATGATGAACTAAGCCAAAATACTTAGGAAAAGTCACTTAAGCCTAAGTCAACGAAGAATTAGAATGAAAAGGTGCTAAAGGGGGACTTAATTAATTAATTATTCACCTTAGGAGGAAAAGAGCCTAACTTAAGTGAGGTCAATGGTGAATTAGGTTGGGAATGCTATAAAGGGAGGAATTTGACCTAATTCCTCATTATGCATTGTTATGATTTGATGTTGAGAGTTCCCAGAGGAGGAAGAGAGTCGACCTTACTGTTTTGTGGATTTTTGAAGGAAACCACCACCATTGATCAGTTTTGGTGTTGAGAGACACACCCTAGCCCATCGGAGATACCATCCACGTACTTCACCATACTTTTTACGAGCATTCATTACAGAGTGTGTAGCTCAGCCAGTGAGGGCGCAAGTCAATTTGAGGGTTTGGGCAGTTGCACAAGGATCTAGTTCAGATTGCAATTTCCTCTCTCCCAGTTGAGATCCAGAAAGGGTGCTTCTATTGAGCCATCTATCATCAGTTTCTGATGGCGGAATCTTGCAGATTGCCTCATCCAACCATTTAGGGTGCAACTCATCTGGCAATACATTTGGGGTCATAGACGGAGCATTAGGACAGATCCAAGGAAAATCTTCCGACCTAGTTCCCCATTTGGCGAGATGATCATTTTGTGCCATATAGCAGTAGATTCAATTGGTGGAATCATTTGGGGCGCATCCAGTGTCCCAGGAGGTGCGCCAACCCCCCAGGGGTCCAGATCTAGTGCCTGAGAGACCAGATCCAAGATCCAACACTCATCCATTTTAGTCTAGAGGCCAGGGCACTTATATTGGAGCAGTTTCTAGTGCATTCCAATGATCTATCCTTCCAGACGAGTTTTCTAGCTAGTAGCGGTTACCGTACTTCTTCAAAATTGCATATTTTTGCCGATCTATCTGTGCATGCATCATATCTGCTATCATCTTCTGATCACGGGTTTTTTTATGCTATTTTCTTTTATTCTAGTGACGATCCATGAGATCTAGCTGAAGTTTATATTCTATATTTCCAGTATGCTATTGTATTTCCACGCTTGAGTCGTATAATGCATGATATTGGGCAGTTGATGTTCTTTACTTCTGCATGCGTTCTTTATATATTGTATAAACCATAAATATGCAACATGCAGATGAAATAACCAATAACCCACATGCAATAACCCACATGCACATGAAATAACCATCAAGATATCAAAAATACAACTGAAACGTATCCAGAAACCCCCAGTGTATCAAATTTGTGAGACAGAACATTAGATTAGTAGCAAATATCTTGATCAGTGGGATCAAGGATATTTCATTATAACAACCATCTAAAGAAAAACGTTTAGGGTTTTAGGGTTGTTTACTGTTGTTTAAATTTTTGATTTTGTTGGCAATTAAAACTCTAATCTTACAAAGTGGACCCTCTTATTCATTGTATCAGTTCATGATCAGAAGGATATTATTTCTAATGTTGTAATCATTTTATTGCTAAAAAATCATCTATCTTACTGTTGTAATAATTTTACTACTACTAAAAATCACTTATTCCATTACTGAGATAATCTCTCTATATCTGAGAATCATAAAATTTGTTGCTATAATAATTTCTTTACCACTGTAACTATTTACTTTACTTTTGTATCTTCATATATTTCTTGCGAGTTTTACTTCACCCTTAGACCATTGTTTTTATTTCTAGTGCTTGGGAACCCTACTAAACCTGTACATGACTTAGAGAGCCTCTCTACTTGGCTTCAATCCTCAACTCTTTAAATTAGAAATTGTCTTGTTCCACCACCTCTCTATTACTTTATCTATTCTTATATTGGTCGTAGTGTTAGTAGTCAACTCTGGGGGCTCTAGAATTGATTTTCGTTTGCCTAAGGATTCTTGCAGACTACTGGGGAAGCCTCTCTTGTGTTGGATGTTGTTCCTTCACTAAAGAGAGGGAACTTCTTGCCTAGGTGATAGTGATGACATCTTCCATGTTCCACTAGTCTTAGTGCCTTGTAAAAACTTTGCACTTGGTGCTAAATTGTGTGGTAACAGGGATCCAGCTGCAAACCCCATCAAATGTGCTCAAAATCACAGTGTGAAACCTCATACAATATGATGTGTAACACACCGTATGGAGGCAAGGAAGCTAGGGTTTACCATAGAGAACACTGATTAAGAACAAGGATAGAAAGAAATGTCTTGGACACCTGTGAGAGACAAGTGTTGAAACCAAGTAGTTATATGTCTTGACATTTTCTTGTTGGAGATCTTTGGTGGTGGCTAAGGTTTTCTTCATTTTTCCTAGATATGGTTTTGGAGAGTTTGAAGAATTATACCAAACTTGTGATATGCTATAATATGTGTATGTTTCTCATTTCTACCATATATATATATATATATATATATATATATATATATATATATATATATATATATATATATATATATATATATATATATATATATATATGAAGTTTTCAATTGTCTAAAATTGTGTAATTGCAGATTTGATTTTCAACTTGCACTGTCTTCTTGATTGAGTAATTTCCAACACTTGTTAATGCCGATAATAGAGAATATTTATTGGTATAAATATGTTGTTATTAAGGTGATATCAGATCTGGTATGTGGTTGGAAAAGTGTGCCTTAAGGGGCTAGAACTTGTTTGTATTTATTTGGAATCTTTTCTCTTGGTGTGCCTAGTGTGTTGCACTGACGTGAGATGAAATATTGTCTGTTGTTTGCTACTTTAAATTAATATTTCAGATCAGCCCTAACGCTACTGAAGTTCTTAGGGACAAGATACGGGAACCTCCTTAAGAGGTGAAATTTATGAATTTGCAATAAAAGTCATAAAAAAAGAACTTTATACATAGTACCAGAGCTATCCTGCTAAAATCAATCTTACTATTAGAAGGGAATTGGTATTTCAATTATATTGTACCTAGGACTAGTGCATGACCTTGTTTAGTTAGTTGGGTGTGAAACCCTAAGTTGCTTGAGAGAAGTGCTTGAACCCTAGAAGCCTTACTCTACTCATTTGTTGCTGATCTTTTGCCTTGAGGCGTGCTTTAGATTTACAGGATGTTGGCTCTCGATATTAAAGAGTGTGATAGGTTGGACAGTGCTTCCAATTTCATACCTTGCAACCACAAGCTATAGATTCTCACGGGGAAAGATAAGAATTGGGAGCATGTCGAGAAAGTGATTGTTTCCCCTAATGATTTGATGAACTTGGCCACCATTAACAAGGAGGCCAAGGAAAAATGATTCATTCTCAATTCAATGAAATATCACTTCAACCATCACATTCCAAAGAAGAAATCCAAAAAGGACATATTTGATACTTTGATTGGCTTATTTCAAAGTAGTTGTGTTTCTTGACAAATGCTCTTAAGGAACAATTTTTTTTCAATCCACATGAGTAAGACAAACATGATGTTGAGATACCTTACCAAGGTCACAGAATTGAAGGATCGATTGGCTGCCATAGGGATGTGTTAGATAAGAATTCGGTGTTCATTTCCTTGAATGGACTTGCTCCATCTTGGATGTCTTTTTTCCAAGTTATTTATGCTCGTGAGAACTTGTCAAAATTTTATGAAGCTTTAGGATAACCTAAAGGAAGAAGAGATCGAGTTGAAGACCTATTCGATGTAGAAAAAGGGAGTAAAAGAAGCAGTTGTTTGTAGGAAGACGAAGAAAGTAAGAAAGAACCATAAAAAGGAAGATTCAAGTACAAGAGAGAAAGACTTATGTAAGATGAAATATTTTAGGTTTCACCAGATAGGACATTATGTCGGCCAGTGTTCCAAGAAGAAGGGGAAGGCCAAATAGGTTGGGCAGGTGCTGTAGTAGGAATAGATGGGGAATCATCCCAGCTTTAGACTGGCTTCTCCAAGGTCTCTTATTAATATTCTAACATTATGTCAAGTGTTGGATGGTATGTGAACAATGGGGCTTCAAGACATATGACTTATGACACGACACTCTTCAGCAGGCTTCAGGAGCAAGAGAAAAGCTTGAGTGTGGAGTTGGTTGATAATGCTACTATTCCTTATTGATGTTTTGTAGATTTGGGAGGTATTCCCACAAGAGGGCTTGGTGTCGGGCCTGTGGGAATCATCATTGGCACCACATTTCACTTTTTGTTTGGTGAATACCCCATTGTATAATAAGTTGGGGCCTTGTGGGCTTGTGTGGGGCTTCATGGGCTTGTGTTGGGGCCTCACACCCACGAGCAATTAAATTATTCTAATTTAATGTTGACATAACTTAAGGTCTTTTACTCACCCTTAACAGTCGTATAAAAGGACATTAGGTGTGAGATAGATTATAATTATCACCCTAAGGGCCGAGTAGGGCAACAAGAGAGAGGCAAAGACTATCTTGGAGGACTTGGCCAGCATGAGAGAAGGCTACAACAAGTCCTAGGGTAGCTTAGCCTAGTGACATAAGGCACCCAAAGGCCCTATATAGGCTACCATAGGGCTCAACCAAGTGTAGGAGGATGGATAGGGGCAACAAAAGCAGGGTTAAGGGCTCGACCTATTGAGAGAGAATGCCACAAGCCTATGGGAGGGTTTGTCCCTGCTAGGAGAGGCTACCACGGGTGCCTAGGAGGATGGTACAATAGGTATAGGAGGTTGATAGTAGGTACAACAATGAGCAACAACTTCTCGGTAGTTTGGTGGTTCAAGATACCAGACTAGGACCAGTTTTGAGAATTGATTGAGGGTTGTAACAATTGTGTTACAACAATCTTTTGAAGGGGATTTTTGGACAGTTGTTGAGGGCTACTACAATCAGTTGACTTGACCTGGTTTGGGAACATAAACCAAGGAGGGTGTCTATGGTGAATTTGTAAGCATTTGGCATTTTCTATTGTAAGAGAATGGGGTCATTTTCCCTAGTATGGCATTAAATTGCAATGTACTTGTGTATGATTGAATTGTTTGTTTATTTTTCATGGTGCTAAGTTGTTAGCCATCTTAGTGTGTTTATGTTCATACTTCAAATTGTGTAATTTTGTGTATACTATTGAGAACCTAGAACAAACTTGAGGTGTGTATGCACAGAGTATGGGTCCACCTCAAAATCTAACATGGTATCAAACTTTGAGGTTTTGACAAGGGCAGTTGGATCTAAGTTATTTACACAAGTGACATCTCTGAGAGGGAACTGTAGCAGTGTTGAGGAGCTAGCTCTAAAAGGGAGCTATAGTGACAATTGCAAATGACAATAGTGTTGAGAAGACATGGAGCAGATTGTTCAAACAAGTAGTTGTGGACTATTGTAACTTGGTGGTGTGGAAAGTTGGGAGTTTGTGTGGATTTGTGGAGAGCTCGGTTCGCAGTAGTATGTTGTGTGGGGGTTTCCAACTCTGTGGATGGACTTTTGATGGCTTGTCATATTGATTTATGATGGGTTCATCTAGGGTACTATGACACAGACGATATAGCTTTGTGTGTATGGCAGTTTAATGAGATTAAGCATTCATCAAGCCAAAGAGTTGCATATTGTCAAGGTGCAACAATGTATGAGGTATTTGAGCCAGGAGGATGAGGACACTTGCAAAGATAAGTTGTGGAGGTATAGAGTGGACTAGACTGAGTGTCCAAAAACAACTTGGGACTATTTTAGAGAGAGGACATAGGTTCAGTTGTGACATGTGCATAGACATGGAGAGTTTTGTGACTTAGATTATGGTCTTGGGTAGAAGTTCATTGGATGGTCATGACCTGGATAAGTGGGATGATTGTCTTGGGAGGATACCTTGTTTCTTATACAATGGGAGTCACTAACATATGACAAGAGAACGGGATTTTTTTGAGAGCTTCAAAGAGCCTGACCCAGGTATGTACGTGGAGCTTAGTATGGAGACCAGGCATGTAATGTAAGGATCTAAAACAGTGGTATTCCAGATGGAGTCAGGAGATGTGTTGAGAGTGACAAATGTGCTATGGATGCCAAGAGTGTGTTTTTAGTCTAAGCAATTGAGGATAAGGGCTATGCAATTTTGTTTTGGGATGGACAGGTGTTGTGTATGACTAGAGGATATAGCACATACACAACATTGGTCTTGGAGTTAGAGAGAGAAACGTGTATGTACATGAGTCTGACTCAGGTATGTACATGGAGATTGGTATGGAGACTAGGCATGTAGTACAAGGATCTGGAACAGTGGTATTCTGGATGGATTTAGGAGATGTGTTGAGAGTTAAAAATGTGCTATGGATGCCAGGAATGTGCTGTTAGTCTAAGCGATTGAGGAGAAGGGCTATGAAGTTTTGTTATGGGATGAACAGGTGTTGTTCATGACTAGAGGATCTAGATCATACACAACAGTGGTATTAGAGTTAGAGAGAGCAATATGTATAGGTAAAAGGGCTATCCTATGCGATCCATGACCAGTAGTAGTAGAGTGAGAGTGGACAGGTAACAAGTAGCTCTGGAGGTTGTGTAGTCTCAGAGGGAGCCCGATTTGAGAGGGAGTCAACATATTCAAAGGGAGTATGACCTTAGAGGGAGTCAATGGGATCAAAGGGAGAGTCAATCATTCAAAGGTTGTCTACCTTTAGGATCATATGGGAGAGAGACATATTCTAAGACTAATAAGGTGTCATGGATTAAGGAAGCCAGAAAGGAAGCTCAAAAGTGGGAGGCTTCTTGGAGCAACGTGTCTTTGCAGGAGAGACCATGCCATACAACAAGATTTTCTTTGGTGACAGAGGGAGCAACCAATCAAGTGGATTGAAGAGCATTTGTAGTAGCATATCCACTACGAGAGACAAATCCACCTCCAATGATGAAGAAATAGATACTTCTAGGTGATGGAGGATGGAAAACCTCCCTCACTAAGAGGGAGTGTTGATGTTTTGTAGATTTGGGATGTGTTCCCACAAAAGGCCTTGGTGTGACGCTTGTCGTAATTGTCGTTGGCACCACATTGCACTTTTCATTTTGTGAAAACCCCCTTGTATATTGAATTAGGTCCTTCTTGGCTTGTGTTGGGGCCTCAGACCCACATCATGAGTAATTAAATTATTTTAATTTAATGTTGAAATAAGTTAAGGGCTTTCACTCACCCTTAAGAGTTGTATAAAAGGACACTAGGTATGAGATGGATTGTCATTATAATGGTGGTGTCTTGGTGACCTCAATTGGCATGAGAGGACAATATGGTGACCTCACTCCAACCATGGAGAGAGACCTCTATGCCTCACATTAGCAATCTTTTCTTGTCTTGGGAAGGTAAGGAGGGTCCGAGTAGGGTAGCAGGAGGCTTGGATAGCAAGGAGAGAGAGGCAATGGTTGTCTTAGAGGACTTGGTCAGCATGAGAGAAGGTTGCAACAGGTCTTAGGGTGGCTCAACCTAGTGACATAGGGTAGTCCCAAGTCCTAGATAGGCTGCCACAAGGTTGGGCCAAGTGTAGGAGGCTGGAAAGGGACAACAACAATAGGGTTAAGGGCTCGACCTGTTGAGAGAGGTTACCACAAGAATGTGGGAGGGTTCAACCTTGCTAGGAGAGGTTTTCGTAGTTTCCTAGGAGGCTTGTACAACAAGTACAGGTGATTGACAATAGGTACAATAGTGAGCAACAACTTGTGGGAAATTTGGTGGGCCAAAACAACAGACTAGGAATAGTTTTGAGAGTTGATTGAGTGTTGTAACAAGTGTTTTACAATAGTCCTTTGAACTGGATTTTTGGATAGTTGTGGAGGGTTGGTACAATTAGTTGAGTTGACCTAGTTTGGGCACAAAAACCAAGGAGGGTTTTTATGGTGAATTTGTAAGCATTTGGGATTTTCTATTGTAAGAGAAAAAGGCCATTTCCCCTGGTACGAGAGCCCTTTGTTCTGGATTTAAGAACATGTATTTTGGGCTATGTTATCGGATCCATCAAGCTTGAGGGTTAGATCCGCGGATCCCCTAATTGGAGATAGATTCAGATCTGGATCCACTATGATCTTCCCATGATCCGCCCATGACAAAGAAAATGTCAGCTATACTTAATTTTGTTCAGTACGACCCACTAATTTTGACCCATGTAATATTCGATGGTTCTTACTTGGTCATCCCAATCGAAAGAAATTTATGTGTCCCATGTGTGTGTGTGTGTGTGTATAATTTTAAGCATCCCCTATGTGTGTATATTCAATTTCAATCATATTTTCACTCATATAATGACACATTCTCGATTAGTCCTTAACTCCATTATTAAGGGGCCGAGAGAGATAATTATTATTGGTATTCTTGCCAAAAAAACAACAACAGACAACATACATCGGTTTTGTCCATTTGTTGTCTTTCAAAGTGAAACTGTAGTGAATCTATTCTAGATCAATCACTACTTATTTCAAGCTTTTTCATGGAGCCGGAACTGATGTTGAACGAATTCACGATGGTTGAAAGGTGTCCGTCCGTGAGGTGTGAATTAATAGGTAAAAAGGAGAGAAGCAACTTTCACTAAAGCAACTATGGGTGGAAATAATAAAGATTTGAGAGAGAAAAATTACTCAATTAATAACTTATATAAGTTATTATTAAAGTTACATGAGTTAAATATTATAATTAAATTATATATATATAGAGAGAGAGAGAGATAGATAGATAGATAGATAGATAGATAAATAGATATATGAGTGGGATTAATGGTTAGGAACGTGTGTTTCCTTCTAAGAGGTCACAAGTTCAAATCGAAAGGAGGGTAGGGTATATATACCTTCATAGACTTTACCAGTCAAATCAATGGGCAGAGGGGGTCCATTGTCCAACAAACAAGGCAATGTTCCCCTCCTCTTGACAAGGGTCTTGAGAGACTTAGTAGTCTGGTTGTCCCCTCTAGACTATAGTCTCATGGATAAAAGGGACTAATAGGCGCAAAAATAGTCACTCGGGAGCTAAAAGTTATATTATTAAAGTGAGGAGGAGGAAGACGAGGTTGGACACCTTCAGAACATGGAAGTAACTCAAACAAATGAAGAGCATATACAAAAGGAAGGTGAAGAGGAGACCGTGTGCAAACAACTAGGAATTAAGAAGGCAATTATAGCATCCATCAGTGGCATGCAAAGGTTTAGTGCATTCTGGATAAGAGGATTTTTCCAAGGGAAAAAGGTTACAGTGTTGATTGATGGTAGAAATTCCCATAACTTCATTGATGCGGCCTTGGTAAGCAAGAGACATCTACCCACTATTGAGTTTGATGGATTTATGGTGGAGGTAGCAGGAGGGCGCACCATAACTTGAGAAAGGTAAACTGCCCAAATGAATATCACCCTGGGAAGGTACATTTTAACTCAGGACTTCTATGGGATGGATCTTCCAGACACTAATGTGATACTGGTAATTAAGTGGCTTAGCACCTTGGGACCCATTATTACTAATTGCACAACCATGGAGATATCCTTCAACTCTAAATAAGGAAAAGGGGTGACATTGAAGTGAATGACAGAAAATTCACCCAAGGTAGTTTCAGTAAAACATATGCAAGTAGTTTTTAGACATGGGGACGTGGCTTATGTAGCAAAATGTCTGGTGGTCACTCAAAATGCCCAAGAAAAGCACCTTTCCTATTCAAGAAACATACAAAGAATAATTGATAAGCATAGGAAGGTTTTTGGGCCTATTCCACAAGGGCAACCTCTGGATAGGGGATTTGAGCACATCATAGAGTTGGAGGAAGGGGCCAAACTAGTTATCACTACACCATACAAACACCCCAAGAAGTTCAAGGATGAAATTGAAAAAGCCATCAAAGAGTTATTGCATATGGGCCACATTAGACCAAGTTTCATCCCTTTTGCATCTTCAATAGTATTGGTCAAGAAGAAAGTTGGTACCATGCACATGTGGATTGACTACATAGCTCTAAATAAGAAAACCATCAAAAACAAGTATCCGAGTCCTTGGATAGAAGACCTATTAGATGAGATACACTACACAATATACTTCACCAAAATTGACTTGCGCTCTAGATACCACCAAATCAGAATGAGAGAAAAAAATGTGCACAAGAAAACTTTTAGATGTCACTATGGGCATTATGAGTTCCTTGTCATGCCTTTTGGGTTGACCAATGTAGCAACCACCTTCCAATCCTGCATGAACCATGTATTTAACAAACAATTGAGGAAATTCCTACCAGTCTTCTTTCATGACTTGTTGATTTACAGTAGGACATGGGAAGATCACTACAAGCATGTGGATGAGATCTTAAGCATCATGGAGGAAAGATATTTGTATGCGAAAGAATCAAAATGTGAAATTTGGACGACTGATGTTCTTTACTTAGGACATATTATTGGGGAAAATGGGGTACAGGTTCACTGGAAAAAGATCCAAGCTATAATTGATTGGCCCACACCTAAAACACTTACAGAGCTCAAGGGATTTCTTGGTATTTGCATCTATTACATATGGTTTGTTAAGGGTTTCTCTTAGTTATGCGAACCTTTGACTGATTTGACCAAAAAGGGCACATTCAAGTGGAGTAATGAGGCATAGTTGAATTTTGATAAAATGAAGAAGGTAATGAGCACTTGTCCTATATTATCTTTACTAGGTTTTTCTCAGCTGTTCATTCTGGAGTGCGATGCATCAGGTGAGGGGATTGGAGATGTGCTCATGCAGAATAGGCATCCTATTGCCTATGATAGCCGAAAAATAAGAGAGTTTGAGTTTCTATACACAATTTATGACAAGGAAATGTTAGCTATAATGCATGCATTGGCCAAATTCAGACAATATTTTGTGGGGGTGAAATTTGTGGTCGGGACAGATCATAACAACCTCAAATAATTCCTAGAGATGAAGGACCTCAGAGAGAGACAACAAAAGTGGGTGAGTATGATTCAAGCCTATAAGTTTGACATAGAATTTGTCAAGGGAAAAAATAATGTGGTAGCAAATGCTTGTCTAGAAGACCTTCAACCTCTTCCATGTTAGAGATATCAGTTGATTGGAAATCGCATCTATTGGTAGAGTATTCAAAAAATAAGTTTTCATGTGAAGTGGTGGATGGACATGTACAAGATTATAGATAACATCATATATTACAAGGGGAGGATTTATTTGGTTCCTCAATCCTTATTCAAGAAGAGGGTGCTTCAAGCATTTCATAACTCACAACTAGCAGGGCATCAAGGATTCCTTAAAGCATATAGACATATACGAGAAATATTCACTTGGAAAGGTCTCAAAGAGGATGTAATGCACCACATCAGAGAGTGTATTACATGCCAACAGAATAAGGATGAACACACCCACCCAGCAGGTCTATCCATGGATTTCATTACAAGACTACACAAGGCACAAGGTAAGGATTGCATTTTTGTTGTAGTAGATCATTTGACAAAGTTTTCTCACTTTTTTTCCATCTCGATGGACTATATCTCATCTCAAGTGGAAAAGTTATTTTTCGGAGAAGTATTTAGGTTGCATGGGTTGTCCAAGACGATTGTGAGTGACAGGTATAGTAGATTCATGAGCACCTTTTGGCATGAGTTATTTCAGCTAGTGGGTACAAAATTGACCCCCGACACTCGCTATCATCCATAAACAGATGGTCAAACTGAGATAGTCAACAAGTGGGAGGAGGGATATCTTTGATATTATGTGTCAGGGAAACATAATGCATGGGTCAAGTAGCTACACTTGGGTGAATATTGCTACAACACCACTTACCACATGTCCATTGGCATGTCTCCTTTCAGAGATTTATATAGTTATGACCCCCTCACTTTTGTAGAGATTGTGTTTGGAGACAACAGAGATCCTATAGCTAAGGACCGGATACATGAAAGTTGAGACATACTAAGATAGCTCAAAGATCATTTGCAAAGGGCTCAAAACCAACAAAATCTATATCTAGATAGACACAGAGTAGAGCGTACTTTTGAGGTGGGGGACTTGGTCTATTTGAGTCTCCAACCATACATACAGGCATCCATAAAGAAAAATGGCACTGAGAAGCTCAAACCCTTCTTTTATGGGCCATACAAGGTGAAACGAAAGGTGGGGGTAGTCACATATGAGTTAGAGTTACCGCAAATAAGTAAAATCCATAATGTCTTCCATGTATCATGCATTAAAAGGGCATTGTGGCAACATATTGTATGTGATGTTCCATTCCCAATAGTAAGCCAACAAGGAGTGACTTATTAGTCTATTTTTTCCCGTAGACTATAGTCATGCACAAATAGGGAACAAGAGGAGAAATAAGAGGTGATTTAGTGGCTAAACGATGAATTAATCCAAAAAGCATAGGGAAAGTCACTTAAGATAAAGTCAATGAAGAAACAGAATGAAAAGGTGCTGAGGGGGAGACTTAATTAATTAATTACTCACCTTAGGAGGAAAAGTGCCTAGCTTAAGTGATTTCAACAAAGAATTAGATTGGGAAGAGTATAAAGGGAGGAATTTGACCTAATTCCTCATTATGTTATGATTTGATATTGAGAAAGTTTCTAGAGGAGGAGAATCGACCTTCTGTTTTGTGGATTTCTGTAGGAAACCACCACCTTGATCGGTTTGGTGTTGAGAGATACACCCTAGCCTATTGGAAATACCATCCAAGTATTTCACCATGATATTCAGGAGTATCCATTTTGCAATGATTGCGCAACTCAAACAGTGAGGGTGCAAGGGTTAGAGAGGGTTTTGTGTAGCTTCACAAGACTAGGATTATCTTACATATTCCTCCCGATCCAGTTGAGGACTAGCCAGGGCACATCTTTTGAGCCACCAGTCATCAAATTCTGATGGTGGAATCTCTCAGGGCACAAGAGACAACGAGAAAGTGCGCAATTCTTGAGGAGAGTCATTTGGGGTTCCAGACAAAGTTTCGAATCATATCCAAGGAAACCCTTCCGACCCAGTAAAACATTGGCCAGGGTGCACATTTTGAGATAAATAGCAACAAATTCCACTGGGGGAATCACTAGGGCACACACATTGAGCCCAAGAGGTGCACAACCCCCAAGGGGATGACATCCAGAGAAGACATCTTTCAGATGTCGCTTTGGTCATTTTGAGTTTCTAGTTATGCCATTTGGGCTAACCAATGCACTGGCTACATTCCAGTCTTGCATGAACCACATATTCAGGGATCGGTTGAGGAAATCAATCATGGTTTTCTTCGACGACATCTTGGTATACAACAAGACATGACAGGAGCATATGAGGCAGTTGGATGAGGTAATGAGCTTCATGGAGACACAATCACTATACGTGAAAGAGTCCAAGTGTGAGTTCAGTATGACAAAGCTACTTTACCTGGGCCACATTATTAGTGAACAAGGGGTACAAGTGTGCCAGGAGAAGATCTGGTCCATTCTGGATTGGCCAATGCCCAGGAACATGAAAGAGTTAAGGAGCTTCTTTGGGCTATGCAACTATTACAGGTGGTTTGTCAAGGGCTTTTCTTAGCTTGGAGCACCACTTACAGATATCACCCGACATGGGGCTTTCATCTGGACCGATGAGTCATAGAAAGCCTTTGATCATACGAAGGAAGTCATGGGCACTTGTCCAGTGTTAGCATTACCAGACTTCAATTTGTCATTTGTATTAGAGTGTGATGCGTCCGGAGAGGGTATCGGGGCAGTTTTGATGTAGCGAAGACATCCCATTGTGTTTGAGAGAAGGAAGATCGGTCATTCCAAGAGGATATACTCGATTTATGAAAAGAAAATGTTGGAAATCATGCATGCCTTGACCAAATTTAGACAATATTTGGTGGGCAACAAATTCATGGTCAAAATAGATCACAACAGGTATTTCCTTGAGCAGCTGGACCTCAATCATCGCCAACAGAAATGGGTGATGAAGGTGCAGGCCTTCAACTTCGACATAGAGTATGTCAAAGGGAAGAAGTAATTTGTGGCCGGTGCACTATCTAGGAGACCTGCGGCATGTTCTTTGATGGATATTTCAGCAAATTGGAAATACCACTTGTTAGTGGAATATTCCAAGAACAAGTTCACTTGTGAGGTTTTGGATGGACAAGTTCAAGATCACAGGTACATGGCCATTGATGATGTGATATTCTACAAGGACAGAGTCTTCTTAGTGCCAAATTCAAGACTCAAGAAGAAGATCCTCATGACAGTTCACGATTCACCACTGGCAAGCCATCAGGGATTTTTCAAAACCTACAAGCAGATCAGAGAGAGGTTCTCATGGAAGGGCCTCAAATAGGATGTTTATGACATACATCAGTGAGTGTGTGACTTTCCATCATAACAAGTTAGAGCATACACTTCCAGTAGGTATACTTCAGCCACTTGCCATTCTGGAGCATAAATGGGAGAGTATAATCATGGACTTCATCACAAGCCTACCCAAGGTTCAGGGTAAGGACTGCATCTATGTAGTGGTCGACAGTGTTGTTGGGAAAAATACCCTACGGACTAGCAAACTAGGGTCAGACTTGCATGCATATTTTGACCGTAAATAAATTACTTTTTAACCTACCACCCAAAACTTAAACCCCTCTTTCACAATACATGCATGGAAAGGAACTACTAACCTTGTTACTGGAGTTTGGTGTAGATCCCCCATTACACTTTTGACCACTTGATTGCACTGCTCCTTCCAAAGATAACCTGCAATCAACAAACAACTATGCATGCACGCTACTTTTCTACTTGAGGGTTAGAAATTAAGAAAAAATTAACCAAAGCATAGATAACTCATGCATTGGGACAGGAAACGTATTCTTTTATTATTTGAAAAATGAATCAACTTACAATCAAATTCGAGACCGGCCACCGCTCCTTGATCCTGATCCTGGGCTCCTCTTCTTCTGTCCTCCAACTGCTTTGCATTAAATCTCCTTTGGCATGAGGAAAGGCTAAAGGGTTGGGACAATGGATTCTACAAATGGGCAGAGTTTCTTCGCTATCTTTTTTCCTCTTCCAAATGGTACCCCTACCCCTTCTTTTATAGGCTAGAAGGAGCTAGGGTTTTGGACGAACCCTCGGCCATGCATGGCCGGGAGTTTTAGTTAACTGACCCATAGATTTTTGTTCTGTTGGCAACTTTCCTTTTTTTGTGCTTTGTTAGGTACACATGGGCTATAGTGGGCCTACCAGTGTGCACACGCGTGCAGTAATAGGTTAGGGTGCGTGGGCCTTGGCACAAGAGGATTTCCAAAGAGTTGTTCAGTAGATGTTTTGGCAATGAAGGGATATGAGTTGGCCTGATGCCAGGTAAGCATGTGTGGTGCAATTTAGTGTTATAACAGACAGATTGACCAAGTTTGCGCACTTCTATGCCATACTAATAGAGTACAGTGCAGTTCAGGTAGCCAAGTTATTCTTCAGGGAGGTCTTCAAACTTCATGGGTTGTCAAGGAACATCATCACTGACAGGGACAATCAATTTATTAGGACATTCTGAAGGGAGTTGTTTATATTGGTGGGGAGAGAGTTCACACCTAGCACCAGCTATCACCCTCAGACAGACGGTCAGACCGAGATAGTCAACAAGTGGGTTGAGGGGTATTTGAGGAACTATGTGGGTGGACATCAAAGAACATGGGTTAGATGGAAACATCTAAGAGAGCATTGCTACAACACAACTTTCCACATGTCCATTGGCATGACACCCTTCTAAGCATTGTACCATTATGATGCTCCCACTTAGGTAGACTTGGTTTTTGGGGAGAGAAGAGGTCCCAAAGCCAAGGATTGGGTCATTGAGAGTCGGGAGATTCTCAAGTTGTTAAAAGAGAACAAGCAGACAACAAAAAATTGGCAGAAGATGAATGTAGATAGGCACAAGATAGAGTGCAACTTTGAGGTTAGGGATTTGGTTTTCTTGAGACTCCAACCTTACAGATAGTCATCTCTGAAGAAGAGTGGGGCCGAGAAGCTCAAGCCCATATTTTATGGGCCTTACAGGATCATGCGCCATGTAGGCAAGGTTTCTTATGAGCTAGAACTTCCAAAGGGGAGAACGATTCATAACGTGTTCCACGTATCTTGCCCCAAGAAGGAGGTGGGACAATTCATCAGCACATCAGAGGAGCTTCCACCATTGGATGAGGAGGAGTAGTTGGAGTTAGTGTCGGAGGAGGTTCTCGAGCAAAGAGTGCATAGATTAATGAACAAGGTCATCAGGGAGTTCTTGGTTAGATGGAGGGGACTTCCAGTGGAGGATGCCACATTGGAGGGAGAGCATATTTTGCAACACCCAAGATTGATGTTGCTTGAGGACAAGAAATCTTGTAAAGGGAGGACTGTGATGTCCCGTTAACAAGAGTAGGCCAATAGGGAGTGATTTAGTAGTCTATTTGTTCTCATAGACTATAGTCAGGCACAAACAGGGAACAAGAGGAGAAATAAGGGGTGATTTAGTGGCTAAACGATGAATTAGGCCAAAAAGCATAGGAAACGTCACTTAAGCTAAAGTCAATGGAAAAATAGAATGAAAAGGTGTTGAGGGGGAGACTTAATTAATTACTCACCTTAGGAGGAAAAGAGCTTAGCTTAAGTGATGTCAATGGAGAATTATATTGGGAAGAGTATAAAGGGAGGAATTCGACCTAATTCCTCATTATGTTATGATTTGATGTTGAGAGAGTTTCCCGAGGAGGAAGAGAATCCACCTTATATTGTTTTGTGGATTTCTGGAGGGAACCACCACTTTGATCAGTTTCGGTGTTGAGAGATACACCCTAGCCTATCGGAGATACCATCCAGGTATTTCATCATGCTATTCAAGAGTATCTAGTTTGCAGTGATTGCGCATCTCAGCTAGTGAGGGCTCAAGGGTTAGAGAGGGTTTTGTGTCACTTCACGAGACTAGTGATTATCTTGCAGATTCCTCCTGACCCACTTAAGGAATAGCAAGGGTGCATCTTTTGAGCAACTAGTCACCAGATTATGATGGTGGAATCTCTCAGTGCATAGTAGACAACCAGAAAGTGTGCAGTTCTTCAGGAGAGTTATTTGGGGTTCCAGACAAAGTTTTGGATCATATCCAAGGAAACCCTTCCGACCTAGTACAACATTGGCCAGGGTGCACATTTCAAGATATATAGCATTATATTCCATTAGGGGAATCACTAGGGCACACTCATTGAGCCTAGGAGGTGCGCAACCCCCAAGGGGATGACATCCAGAGCTACCAAGGTCCCATCGTCAGTCATTAGAAGTATCCTAGAGACCAGGGTGCTCTGTTTCAGATAGTTTCCAGGCAATTCTATCAAGTATAGCCACCAGGGAAAGTTTTCTAGAGTTTGCAGCAGTTGTCATGAGTTTCCGTAACTGCATATTTTGTTTATCTATCCATGCATGCACAGATCTGCCTTCATCTTTTGATCATGGGTATTTTATATTAGTTTCTTGTATTCTAGTGATGATCAATGAGATCTAGCAGACGATTTTCTTCTTCTTTCAACATATCATTGTATTTCTTTCTTTTCCCTCATAATACATATGAATGAGATGGTTTTTGTTCCTTATTCTATATTCATCGTATATTCTCCTTCAACTAAGAGGTGCAAAAATGGTCACTAAGGAGCTAAAAGTTATATTATTAAAGTGACTTTAGCAAAAAGGAAAATAAAAAGCTAATTGACTAAGATGAGGAAATAAAGTGAATAACCTTAGAAGACAATTAAATAATTTAAGTGAAAATTAGAAGATGGAGGTAGAAAAGGAGAGGAGGGCGCCTCACTCCTCAATCATGTCATTTCTCATTTTGCATCTTTGAGCTCTATAGTTTAGACGTTTTGAGGGTTTTCCTCAAGATTCCTAGAGATCAGCAAGGAGGTGAAATATTCCCTTATTCTTAATCCAATATTGGTCAAGATGGTGAAAGATCCCACCCTCACCATTCTACTTAGCTTCAAATCAAGTTCAAAAGTGTAATGTTGAAGCAAGGTGCAATTTTGGGGTTTTTTTGTAGATAGGGTGCATTGTTGGAGAAGAAAGAGTTCGATCTGACTAGGGAAAGGAATATATGAGGACAAAATTATTCCAGGAATATTTTCCATCATCAGAGCGCCTTTTCTCATTAGTTCTTGAGGGGTTTTATCTGCATATTTATTATTTCTCTTACCTAGGCGAATTTATGAAGGAGGGCGCATTGTCTCTTGGTGATTTAGAGAGTTTGGGGGTTAGATCTCACATTACATCTGAAGAATCTCATCACTTGTTTTCCACATCCCCAAATAAAAAGTTCTATAGTCATTCTGAAGGGTTTGGAGGCCAGATCTGAAGACGTCGAAATTCCTAGGATCTCTATAGCTAGTTGGTGCACAACTCAGCCAGATCTGGGTGCCAGAATGAACAAGGGAAATAAATTGATCTTGTCTAGACTTGCATGCTACCATTACAGGTCTAGGAGGACTCACAACTCTCTCTTTATTGTATTTTCGAGGCATCTTCAACCATAGAATCTATATTTTCCAGATTTGTATATCTCTTGTATGGAGGTAAGATTATAAAATAAATAAAGGTTAGATCTAAAGTTCGTGGCTATTTCATTGTGTTATTCTCTTGTATCTTGTTGTTTGATCTATTTTTGTTCCATATCTATCCTCTATATTCTATAAAACCCTTAGAAGTAACTCGGACGCAACTCCAGGGAAACGATCTGGAAAAATATTCAACAAACAGCTCACACAAATAAGTATTAAACCCTTAAGTTCCCAGAAACTCTTCTTGTGAAATGGTATCCCCATTTTGTGGGATAAATGAAGAGATGTCTTGAGGCCCTTAGGTTGCAGATATGGAATGTCGAGAAACTACATGACCAGCAGTATCCACTTGCACAAATGGATACCCTTCTCACCACCACAGAGGTCTTGATTTTCATATGCCATCCACCACATTAGCTGGCTTCCAAGAGGCACTGAGCCTTGCTCCATGAAGTACAAGTCAGGTATTATGGGGAGTAAGAGGATTTACACCCCCAAGGAGGTAGTACCTCCAGCTCTTTCTTTTCTTGACTCCATTAACCCAATCATTAAAGGCACTAGTCATCACTTGTTGCATTGGAGATATAAAATTGTTGCTTTGGGAAACATGCAATTTCATGATTTTGAAGTTGTTCCTAGTGGAATCAAATCTATGCTATAATTGTTTGCTTGAGTGACTAGGGAATTTCATTTATCCAAGAATTTTTTTCTATTATTACAAATTTAATCTATAGCCATTAGGGTTGCAGAAAACCCTAGGAAAACTCTTCAATAACTGCTAATTTAACCGTTACAAATTGCCTAAAATCTACCCACATAATCTACCAAGTACAACACATATTTTGGCAAGTTTTGAGCAAGTTTTAGTGGTTAAATCTCTTGCTGTAATAACAAGTTTGTTACATCCATAAAGCTAATAAATATCACTGTAGTTAGCTTTTTATGACAAATAGTTGTTATCCTGTTGGAATTAGCCATTTCCATTAAGAGAAGTAGTAACGGTAAAATCTTGGAAGAAAGATAAGAATAATTAAAAGTAGAGACTATATAAATATAGATTGAGTGGAGTTACCATTAAAAAATTGATTGGCATTAAATAAATTAGTAAGGTAATAGGTGGTAGTAAGTAAAGATTAATTAAAAGAAGAATAAATACGAAAGAATTAAACTGATATAATAATACAAACTTCAAATTATATAATGATAAATTATTAAATTAAAGAGAATATTCAATAATATTAAAATAATAGGGTAAAAAGTTAGGGAAAGGTTGGAAAAGGGGGGGGGAGTTTGGAAATCCGTAAAAATAATAATGAGGATGATTAATAATGTGTTGAAAGAAAGAGATAGAGATTAAGGCGAAGTAGAGTTAGGTTAGTGAAAGAGGAAATGAGGGAAGATTAAGGGAGAGTAATAATGAAGTAATTAAGGAGAGTTAATAACAAAATGAAGGTAAAGATTTGTGGAAAATGGGGGAAAGGGTTAAATTAAAAATTCATTGAAGAAGATTAATCAAGTAATAATAATTAAGGTGGGGTAGTATTAGGATAGAGTAAGGAGAAAAGAGTAAAATTTTTAATTAAGGGAGAGTAATAATTAAGTCATGAAAGATAGAGTAAACGATTAAAGAGGGTTAATGATAGAAGAAAAGAGTGTAATGTAGAAAGGTAAAGTCAAAAGATATAAGGATGTGTGCTTATCTTTATTCCAAGATTTTACCGTTAATAATTCTCTAACATCTAATTACAACTCTCCATTATACTATATTTAAATACCTCATCACTCTTTTACAACTTTTCATCTTTTCATGTTCCTGATGACAGGTGGAGTGTCCAGTCGAAACGTTGGACGTTTAAAAGCTCCACACATTTTTAATATAGAAGTTCCTCTAGCATTATGACTAACTATGAAAACCTACATTCATAGCATAAGAGACATTTCATTGTTTGGCACTTTGGGTTGTTCTGAATGATAGACTGTGATGAACGCCATCTGGTATTGTCTTCACTTCTTTTAGTGAATCAAACCTTTAGAGAAGTTAAGGCCAAGTCAACATTGGTCCTTTCCTTCACCCTTTCTTACTCACAATGATAGAAATTAGCATGACCATATGGGATCCCCTCCTTAGGTTAGTGACCCTAGCCTAGAAGTGCAAAGACAGGGTTGTTGAGGTGACAATGGGCAGCCTGCTTGTCCATGTCCTTAGGTTTTCCCCTTGGAGAGGTTGGAATTTTCCTCTAGGGAGAATCCGAGAGATAACATGTTGTCTCACCTTGCTAATCATCATTATCTTCTAGTCGTGTTGTCACTCTTGGGGAAAGTTGTACTACTGGGAGGCCTTCATCGGGGTAACATGTTCATATCCCTTACCATGAATAACATATTCCATCCATGACCTATGCATTTTCCTTTTATTTGGACTGGTTGTTACATGTATCCCAAAAAGGTATGTGCTTCATAATCCCATAAGAAGAAGGGGCTTGGTGCAACTTTATAAAAAAATGATATAGAAAGAGAAAAATCCCTAATTCAAAATGCGAGGAAAAGCAAATATTGATGTTTGGACAGCATCGGGAAGACATTCTCTTATATTAATAATTAATAATATAATTATTGATTATTAACTACTATATATAATAATTAAATGATAATAATAAATAGTTATTGATTATCCAAGGGACGCATCCTTTCATAGATGGTCACCATATGTTCTCTATATATGGACACTCATTATTGTAATAATATATCGATCATATCTCATATGAAGAAAAACAACATGGTATCAGCGCAGGACTAGGCTTGACTCCTTCACAGGAGGGCCCAAAAATGTTGGGAGTGTTAAATTTATGGGGTTGTTACAATCTCTATGTACAACATATTTATTTTTTACTCCTACCTAAATTATAGAAAGAATTCCATAAAGTATGGTGGGTAGTAAATGTCTAATTACCTAAATACGAGGAATGCACTGCATATTTACTTCTACCTATATTTATGCATAGAATCACATGAATTATGGAGGAACAATTTAACAAGGTCAAATACTATGTGGATGGATTATAACCGAATTAATCTTTGGGTAGTTAAGGGAGGTATTCTCCATCTATTTATAAGAAATAAAATTTAATTTTCAAAGAGACGTAGCTTTTGGATCAATCTAATATTACTATAAAAGGACACTTGAAAGACACAACAATAGACATACATTTTTTTTATCTCTCACACATGGGAAGTGATCTAAGGAAGAGATCAAATTTTCTAAGAAGTTGAAATTTTCCAAGTTATTTAGTGATGTTATAGAGTTTACTAAAGTAATATTGCATATCATTGGAAGTAATTACCACTTGTGGAAAATTGTACTTGTCTAATTTAACACTTGAAAATCAACATGGTTAGTTGTATGTCATTAAGTATATGATGGATGTGTGTTGGTTATCGTATGACATCAAGTATTTGATGGATGTGTGTTGGTCATAGTAGAAGACGTATCATTTGGAGGGTCATTGTATATAGTTGTGCACAAGATAAATTGATATCCTCTAGGAGATGCTTTTTGTTGTTCTTGTTTCTTGTTATGGGCAAGTCACATGTAATAGCTCTGAGAAGGAGCCATAATGACAGTCACAGGAAGCAGACATGGAGGGAAATACCTTCCAACATGATATCAAGGAGAGACATTGCTATACATGATGCTCAGAGACAGGAAGTCTCTAGGAGCAATGTACCTCCCAAGATGGTACCATGCCAAATAGCAGAGACGGTTCTAGTGATCATGGATACAACCAATCAAGACCAACTATAGCACAAATATGGTGATAGATCCAAGTAGAGGAGGTTGTACTACATCTAGAGGGAGCAGAGATTGAGTTACCACCAGAGAATGAGGAAGAGCTACCTTCGGTGTCAGAGGGAGAAGAAACATAGGAGGAGTCACCTCCAATTCTAGAGGGAGTGTTGATGTTTGAGGAAACATCATGAGACATTCTCCTCGGAGGTCATGTGTGGACTAGTAGGGGGGAATGTAGACTTGATCTTGATGTGCCTCAGATGCTGAGATGAAGGAACCAAGACATTGGTTTCACAAGGAAACTTCGATATATCTTGTGAGACATTGGTTCCATGAGGGAACCTCGATATATCTTAGACATTGGTTTCATAAGGAAACCTCTATGTCAAATATGGTCCAAGATGATATTACCTTCCAAAAGGAGATAGTTGGGCCTATTGATCAAATTGGTCTCATTGATCATGTAGCTCCATTTAATGTTCCTAGAGATATTGCAATAGGTCAAAAGAGACTTGCATGGGCTCGTCAGACTCTGCAGGAGGAAAAAGGACATGCAACTCCTCATGGTACCTTTCGAGTGAGCAAGAGACCTCAAAGACATTTGTGTTATGCTATAGCTATGAGCCACATAATTCATTTTGAGCCTTCCTGTTATGAGGATGCGACTAGTGATCCAGTTTGGAGAGATGTCATGATGGAGGAGTATCAGTCCATCATGAAGAATGATTTGTGGGATATTGTTCCAAGACCTGAGGGAAAGTCTCTAGTGACTTCCAAATGGATCTATAAGATCAAACACATAGTTGATGGGAGAATTGAGAGGCACAAAATGAGATTTGTTGCTAGAGGATTCTCTCATGTGGAGGGAATAGATTATGAGGAGACATTTTCTTCTGTTGCTCGATACACTTGTATCTGGATGATTATTGCCCCTGCAACATCCATGGGTTGGAGACTACATCAGATGGATGTGAAGGCAACCTTTCTCAATGGAGATATTGAGGAAGAAGTATACATCAAGCAGCCAGATGGTTTTGTGATACATGAGAAGAAGTCTCATGTGTGCATGTTGAAGAAGGCCTTGTATGGACTCAAGCATGCACCTCGAGCTTGGTATGCGAGGATTCAAGATGGACACCTAATGAGTTTAGGCTTCAGAAAAAGTTTTGTTGATCCCAACCTGTACTACAAGACTGTTAATGGTGAGTCCCTGATTTTGGTCCTCTATGTTCATGATTTATTCCTCACTGGTATAGAGAGCCTTATTGTTGAATGCAAGTATGTGTTTTCCTATGAGTTTGAGATGAAGGACCTTGTATGATGCACTACTTCTTGGGACTAGAGGTGTGGTAGAGAAATGATGAAATCTTCTTGAGTCAAGGTAAGTACACAGTTGAGATATTGAAGAAGTTTGGGATGTTGAACTGGAAGCCCGTGGCTACACTAATGGTGACAAATCTGAAGAACCTAAGTGTGTCCTCTTCCGATTTTGATGAAATTGATTTGACTCTATACGGACAGTTGATTGGATCATTGATGTAAACCAGATATTTGTTATGCAGTGAGTATAATTAGCCAGTTTATGAGTCAGTGGACACAGACACACTGGATTGCTATGAAACATGTGTTGAGATACATGCGAGGCATAGTTGGACATGGTCTGAGATATACTTCTAGTATTGACATGAGATTGCAGGGAAATACTGACTCTGATTGGGAGGGGAGCGTAGTGAACAGGAAGAGCACCTATGGGTGTAGCTTCACTTTGGGATCTGCCATGGTTTCATGGTGTAGCAGGAAACAAACTTTTGTGTCCTGGAGCACCATAGAAGCAGAGTAAATTGCATTGAGTCTGGCAGTCTACAAAGTAGTGTGGCTTCGTAATCTCCTTGCAGATTTATTTGGACATGTGTTGGATTCCACTATTATTACGAGACATGGTGCAGAGGAAGGAAGTATCGATGCAGTACCTTCCTATAGATGAGCAAGTTGTTGATTTTCTTACCAAACTAGGATGAAGTTCGAGTACTTCTGTGACATACTTGGCATGGCAAAGAATGCCTCCCTCACTAAGAGGGAGTGTTGATGTTTGCAGCTTCTTGAAACATTCTCTAGATCGTACTCCTCTATGTCTGAGTTGAGTTGATCTGTGAGGACACTTATCCGAGAAGGTATAAGTGTCTTTGGGATTTTCCAAGAAGGGATAAGTGTGTTGATTTGTGAGGACACTTATCCGAGAAGGGAAAGTCCAACATCCCTTGTGGAGAGAACATGAGGACATGTCCCATGTGGAGAGAACATGAGGACATGTCGAGGGAGTTGACCTTGACGTCACACACTATGGGGAGTTGAACATAGTGTTTCTAGAGGGAGTAACCTCTAGAAGTCCACATGGGAGTGTCATGTGTGAAAAACATTCTCCAATTCATACTCCTTTGTGAGATGAGTTGAGTTGATATGTGAGGACACTTATCTGAGAAGGGATAAGTGGTTTGGGATTATATCCCAATGTCCCTTGTGGAGAGCACATGAGGACATGTCAAGGGAGTTGACCTTGACATCACACACTATGGGGAGTTTACCCTAGTGTTTATAGAGGGAGTAGCCTCTAGAAGTCCACATGGGAGTGCCATGTCTGATTGTCATTCTCCAGTTCATACTCTTTTGTGAATTGAGTTGAGTTGATTTGTGAGGACACTTATCCGAGAAGGGATAAGTGGGTTTGGGCTCATAGCCCAGCGTCCCTTATGGAGAGTAGATGAGGACATGTCAAGGGAGTTGACCTTGATGTCACACACTATGGGGAGTTGACCCTAGTGTTTCTGGAGGGAGTAGCCTCTAGAAGTCCGCATGAGAGTGCCATGTGTGACAGACATTCTCCAGATCATACTCCTCTGTGAATTGAATTAATTTGATATGTGAGGACACTTATCCGAGAAGGGATAAGTGGGACACTTATCGAATAAGGAATAAGTGTGTTTGGGCTTATAGCCCAACGTCCCTTGTGGAGAGAATGAGGACACATTCCTTATTAGAGAGCACATTAGGGCATGCCAAAGGAATTTACCTTGACGTCACACACTATGGAGAGTTGACCCTAGTGTTTCTAGAGGGAGTAACCTCTAGAAGTCCACATGGGAGCTCCATGTGTGATAGACCTTTTGCTACTACAATGGTAATGTACCACTAGTAGAGATTGTCTTCTTTGGATAGTAGTTGTGTACTACTACAGTGGTTGTGTACCACTGGTAGTGACTGTGTGTCATTAGACAATAGTTGTGTGATACTAGCAGTGGTTGTGTACCATTGGATAACAATTGTGTACTACTATGGAAAGATACCTCACTAGCTAAGAGGGAGTGTTGATGTTTCAGCATCGGGTGAACCTTCTCCTAGATTGGGCTGCAAACCAAGGGAGATAGGATACATTTATCATAAAGGTGCACTTGTGGTAAATGGACCCAGGCGTAGTCCTTCCTTGATCATGACAAGGAATAATATGGACTTAAGGTGCTTGAAGTGCTTTTCACGTGTAAGTTAGCATCAGGATGACATTCACTCATAGGTGTGTACCTGTGGCAGAAGATTGGGCTGCAAACCAAGGGAGATAGGATACATTTATCATAAAGGTGCACCTGTGGTAAATGGGC
Organism: Picea engelmannii; assembly: GCA_009831015.1. Taxonomy (NCBI): domain Eukaryota; kingdom Viridiplantae; phylum Streptophyta; class Pinopsida; order Pinales; family Pinaceae; genus Picea; species Picea engelmannii. The sequence goes on from ML783842.1 coordinate 1,056,373, forward strand.
CTAGGTGTAGTCCTTCCTTGATCATGAAAAAAAATAATATGGACTTGAGGTGCTTCAAGTGCTTTCCACGTGTAAGTTAGCATCAACTTGACATTCACTCATAGGTGTGTACTTGTGGCGAAAGATCCTAGTGTGGTCTTTGTCCTAGTCATGGTGATTTGACAAGGAATGATAAAGACTCAATATGCTATATGCTATAAGATGCATACCTAGAGTGAGCCTGATCTCAGAGAGAGTCAATTGGCTCAGAGGGAGAGCCGTAGAAGGATTTTCTCCTCAGTTTAGATGGGACAGAGATGTCTCCCAAGACTGACAGACAAGTTTCATGAGTCTAGGGTGAAGTTTGTATACTTCAGAGACAAGTTTGGCATGATGTGGAATGTCTCCCTCGTTGAGAGGGAGTGTTGATGTTTGGACAACATCGGGAAGACATTCTATTAGATTAATAATTAATAATCTAATTATTGATTATTAAATACTATATATAATAAGTAAATGATCATAATAAATAGTTATTGATAATCTAAGGGACATGTCCTTTCATGGATGATCACCATATGTTTTCTATATATGGAACACTCATCATTGTAATAATATATCGATCATATCTTATCTGAAGAAAAACAATAGAAACAAACAAGAAAAAAAAGTGTATTAAAAACCAAGAAAGAAAGAAGCATGAGGCCATCATCCAAGTCCTATGCAATGAATGCATATCTTATGAAAGGACTTAGTAAATCAAATGTCAAAAGCCAAAAAAGGTTAAATTTATAAAGAAAAAGGCAAAGAAGGATTTGCAAAGACACAATGCCCAGGAAAGGGTACCTCATTTGCCTAAGTGCTCCCTCTACAAAGGTGTTCATGAGGATGACTATTATGCATGGCCTTGCTTGTCAATGACATCCACCCCATGAAGTAAACCCCAATTCATACCACTAGTGTTGCACATACTCCCTGATGGGTTCCTTGGGGCATACTTCTTGGTTTGGGTACTATCAAACCTAATAAGGGGTAATAATGATCCTCCCATACCTAGACTTGAGAAATTGTATAACTTTGTAAGCTAGTGTGAATTTTGATGAGGATATTTTGTGAGATCTATCTAATGGATTTTGTATTAACATGACTCACTTTATATGTTATGTTTGGATTGTGTACCTTGCCTCCAATATTCATGTTGTATTTGGACCACATTAACCCCTCCTCGGATGATAGTTGCACATAGCCACATGCTTGGTTGACACTTGGATCCTTTGGAGGATGTTGAGGGGATACTACCCCACTTTTATGTAGGTCATCCCCACCACTTAAGAGAGGTCATTTCATACTACTAGGACATTGGGGATTTTGTCACATGGCTCCATTCACGAGGCACACTAGAAAAAATGGGGTATGACATTGATCCCCTTGGTGATGTGATGTTGCATGGATGATGGTGCTGATTTTATGGGATGTTCCACCTTCTCTATAGGATGTTGTACCTTTTCTTGAGGATGCACCACTTGGAGAGATGACGCGACACCCTTACATTGATGATGGAACCCTTTCATGATGGGATGTTTCACTTGGATGGTGGGGCATTTAGATGTGATGTTTTGGGGCCTCTTGATCATGGTATGGATCCTTTTAATGAGACATCACACCCTTTGGAGACATGGGGCACCTTGATGTGACATTTTAGGGCTTCTTGATGAGGATATGGCACCTTTTGATGAAGCATCACACCCTTTCGATGATGAGGCACCTTTGAGATGAAATGTTGCACCCTTTCATGGAAACGTTTCACTTTTTGTTCTAGATATCTCATATAAATAGAGAATCATTTCTTATTTTGTAAATCATTGCTACTTGTGGATATTTATCACTACTTCTCTACTTCTATTTGTTCACTCTTCTGAAGAATGCTATGGATGGTTAACTAGGATGACTTTTTGGGAGCTATGCTTGTGGATTTTATACCACTACTTGGATGACATGGAAATTAGGGTTTTGATGAATGAAAGATGTTTTGAGTAAGTGTTCTCTTTTCATCTTATAGTTATATTTATGAATGCATTTACAAATTGATGTTGTTTCTCTAGTGTTGGTTCTTCATCCTCTTGATTCATTCTTGAACAAGCCCTTCTTGTCGAAATTCCTGGAAGGTATCTAGTGGATAAACCTTCCCTTGATTCATCCAAAAAAATTTAGGATTGTCTAGGGTTAGTAGTAGACAACCTCACCCTAAAATAATCCACACTTTCTCCCAAGAATAATCACTATTTGACCCCATATGCCCAAAATAGTAGGTCATAATCTTTTTCTCCAAAAATAGTGAATCATTACCATTGAGTTTTACTATTTTAGGGTTTATTTGGTGCAAAATTTCATTTCCAGCCATCAAAGTCAAGACATCTAGGGTATTTAGGCATACTATTAACCTAAATCAAATTGCTAAAACCCTAATTTAATTTTTTGAAGTGTTATAATAGCCATCTAGGGAAAAACATCTAGGGTTTTAGGGTTGTTTACTATTGTTTAAATTTCTGATTTTGTTGGCAATTAAAACCCTAATCTTACAAAGTGTTTGGCCCTCTTATTTACTAGATTAGTTCATGATCAAAAGGCTATTATTTCTAATATTGTAATCATTTTACTGCTGAAAAGTTGTCTATCTTACTGTTGTAATAATTTTACTACTAAAAATCACTTATTTCATTATTGAGATAATCTCTCTATATCCGAGAATCATTAAATTTGTTGTTATAATAATTTCTTTACTGTTGTAATTATTTACTTTACTTCTATAACTTCATGTTTCTTGCAAGTTTTACTTCACCCTTAGACCATTTTTTTTATTTCTAGTGTTTGGGAACCCTACTAAACCTATACTTGACTTAGAGAGCCTCTCTAATTGGCTTGAATCCTCAACACTTTAAATAAGAAATTGTCTTTTTCCACCACCTCTCTAATACTTTGTCTATCATTATTTTGGTGGTAGTGTGAGTAGTCATGCCAGGGGGCTCTAGACTTGATTGTCATTTTCCCAAGGATTCTTGGGACTACTGGGGAAGCCTCCCATGTGTTGGATATTGTTCCTTCACTAAAAAGAGGGAACTTGTTTCCTAGGTGATAGTGGTGACATCTTCCATTTTCCACTAGTCTTAGTGCCTTGTGAAAGCTTTGCACTTGGTGCTAAATTGTGTGGTAACAGGTATGAAAGTAGCACCAACCCATTAGATGAACATCCACTATAAATAAGTGAATCTCCTCCACCAAATATCTCCATCAAATAATCCACTATCAATAAGAGAAGGGGCTCCATAAAGGTGTGTACCTCCAAATCCAACCAAATGCACCATGGGTTCTAGCTGCAAACCCCATCAAATGTGCTGAAAATCACAGTGTGAAACCTCATACAGTATGAGGTGTAACACACACTATGGAGGCGAGGAAGATAGGGTTTACCCTAGAGAAAATTGATTAAGGACAAGGATAGAAAGAGATGTCTTGGACACATGTGAGAGACAAGTGTTGAAACCAAGGAGTTGTATGTCTTGACGTTTTCTTGTTGGAGATCTTTGGTGGTTTTCTTCATTTTTCCTAGATATGGTTTTGGGGAGTTTGAAGAATATTGCCAACTGGTGATACGCTATAGTATGTATATGTTTCTCATTTATACCATATATATAATATATATATGAAGTTTTCAGTGGTTTAAATTTGTGTAATTGTAGATTTGATTTTCAGCTTGCATTGTCTTCTTGATTTAGTAATTTCCAGCACTTGTTAATGCCGATATGACATATCATAGCTCTGAAAATTTTAGGTGATTTAACATATATCTTGAAAATAATAGAGCAGATTTACTGGTATAAATCCGTTGTTATTAAGGTGATATCAGATATGGTCTGTGGTTGGAAAAGTGTGCCTTAAGGGGCTAGAACTTGTTGGTATTTATTTGAAATATTTTCTCTTGGTGTGCCTAGTGTGTTGCATTGACCTGAAATGAATTATTGTCTATTGTTTGCTGCTTTAAATCAATATTTCAGATCAACGCTAATGCTACTGAAGTTCATAGGGATAAGATACGAGAACCTCCTTAAGAGGTGAAATTTCTGAATTTGCAATAAAAGTCATAAAAAATAAACTTTCTACATAGTACCAGAGCTATCTTGCTAAAATCAATCTTACTATTAGAAGGGAATTGGTATTTCAAGTATATTGTACCTAGGACTAGTGATGACCTTGTTTAGTTAGTTGGGTTTGAAACCCTAAGTTGCTTGAGAGAAGTGCTTGAACCCTAGATGTGTTACTCTACTCATTTATTGTTGATCTTTTTCCTTGAGGTGTGCTTTAGATTTATAGAATGATGGCTCTCGATCTTAAAGAGTGTGACAGGTTGGGTAGTGCTTCCAATTTCTTACCTTGCAACCACAAACTATAGATGCTCATGGAGAAAGCCAAGAATTGGTAGCATGTCAAGAAAGTGATTGTTTCCCCTAATGATTTGATGAACTTGGGCAACCTTAACAAGGAGGCCAAGGCAAAGTGAGTCATTCTCAATTCGATGAAATATCACTTCAACCATCACGTTGCAAATAAGAAAGCCAGTAAGGATATATTTGATACTTTGGTTGGTTTATTTCAAAGTAGTTGTGTTTCTTAAAAAATTCTCTTAAGGAACAAGCTTTTTGTAATCCACATGAGTAAGACAAACATGATGGTGAGATACCTTACCAAGGTCACAAAATTGAAGGATCAATTAGCTGTCATAGGGATGTGTTAGATAAGAAGTTGGTGTCCATTTACTTGAATGGACATGCTCCATCTTGGATGCCTTTTTTCCAAGGTATTTATGCTCATGAGAACTTGTCAAAATTTTACGAAGCTTTAGGATAACCTAATGCAAAAATAGATCGAGTTGAAGACCTATGCTGTGTAGCAAAAAGGAGTAAAAGAAGCAATTGTTGTTGGGAAGATGAAGAAAATAAGCAAGAAACATAAAAAGGGAGATTCAAGTACAAGAGAGAAAGACTTAAGTAGGGTGAAATATTTTAGGTGTCACCAGATGGGACATTATGTCAACCAGTGTTCCAAGAAGAAGGGGAAGGCCAAATAGGTTACGTAGGTACTGTAGTAGGAATGGATGGGAAATCATCCCAGCTTTAGACTGTCTTCTCCAAGGTCTCTTGTTAATGTTCTAACATTATGTCAAGTGTTGGATGGTATGTGAACAATGGAGCTTCAAGACATATGAATTATGACAAGACACTCTTCAGCGGGCTTCAAGAGCAAGAGGAAAGCTTGAGTGTGGAGTTGGATAATCATGCTACTATTCATTATTTATGTTTTGTAGCTTCGAGAGGTATTCCCACAAGAGGCCTTGGTGTCAGGCATGTGGGAATCATCGTTGGCACCACATTGCGCTTTTCGTCTGGTGAATACCCCCTTGTATAATGAGTTGGGGCCTTGTGGGCTTGTTGGGGCTTCATGGGCTTGTGTTGGGGCCTCACACCCACGAGCAATTAAATTATTCTAATTTAATGTTGACATAAGTTAAGGGATTTCACTCACCCTTAACAGTTGTATAAAAGGCCATTAGGTGTGAGATAGATTATCATATCACCCTTGGGGCCGAGTAGGGTAGCAGGAGAGAGGAAATGACTATCTTGGAGGTGATAAGAACTTGAATAAATCTACAAGTATAATCACCACAAATACTGAATACACAATAGATCCACAAAGCAACATAGAATAAACCACACTTTATTATTACCAAACCCTTGAGGTAGGGAAACACCATACAATGGATCCTATTATGGAAGGGATCCTCTCCTGTTCACTTGTCTCTTTGAGGGGGCATCCTCCTATTGAGGTAGTGCTCCAAATACAATACTTCTCTTCATGACCCATTACATTTCCTGAACCCCTTTATATAGTGCTACCATCACCTAAGAACATTCTAGAGGAGGAATCTTCTAGAAGTAAAACATTCTAAGAAGTCCTCTTACATTTATTATATCTAACTACCATAGTGGGCCTTATTTAATAATATAGTGGACCTAGTCCACCTTACATTGAATGACCTCCACTATTATCACTATGGGCCCTCTAGGCCCCCAGTACTACCTCTCTAGCTACCTAACAAGAGGACTCAGCCAGCATGAGAGAAGGCTACATCAGGTCCTAGGGTAGCTCGACCTAGTGACATAGGGCACTCCCAGGCCCTAGATAGGTCACCATAAGGCTCGGCCAAGTGTAGGAGAATGGATAGGGGCAACGACAGTAGGGTTAAGGGCTCGACCTATTGAGAGAGAATGCCACAAAGCTGTGGGAGGTTTTAAACCTGCTAGGAGAGGCTTCCATGGGTGCTTAGGAGGCTATTACAACAAGTACAGGTGGCTGACAACATGTACAACAGTGAGCAACAAATTCTCGGTAGTTTGGTGGTCCAAGACACTAGACTAGAAGCAGTTTTTAGAGCTAATTGAGGGTTGTAACAATTGTGTTACAACATTCCTTTGAAGGGGATTTTTGGATAATTGATGACAACTACTACAATCAATTGAGTTGACCTGGTTTGGGCACATAAACCAAAGAGGGTTTTTATGGTGAATTTGTAAGAATTTTTTATTTTATATTGTAAGAGAAAAGGGTCATTTTCCCTAGTACGGGAGCCCTTTGTTCTAGATTTAAGAACTTGTATTTTGGGCACTGAATTCCAATGTACTTGTGTATGATTGAATTGTTGGTTTATTTTCCATTGTCCTAAGTTGTTAGCCATCTTAGTGTACTTATGTCCATAGTTCAAATTGTGTAATTTTGTGTATACTATTGAGAACCTAGAACAGACCTAAGGTGTGTGCGCGCAGAGTCTAGGTGCACCTTGAAATCTAACATGGTATCAAATTTTGAGGTTCTGACAAGGGAAATTGGATCTAAGTTATTTACACAGGTGACATCTTTGAGGGGAAACTATATCAGTTTTTAGGAGCTATCTCTAAAAGGGAGCTATAGTGATTATTGCAGATGAGAATAGCGTTGAGAAGACATGGAGCAAACCACTCAAACAAGCAGTTGTGGATTATTGCAACTTGGTGGTGTGGCACATTGGGAGTTTGGGTGGATTGGCAGAGAGCTTGGTTAGTAGCAGTTTGTNGGGGGGGGGGGGGGTTTCCAACTCTGTGGATGGACTTTTGGTGGCTTGTCATACTAAGTTGTGATGGGTGCATCTAGTCTTCTTTGACATGGATGAGATAGCTTCATGTGTATGGAATTTTGATGAGATTAAGTCTTCATCAAGCCGAAGAGTTGCATATTGTCAAGGTGCAACAGTGTATGAGGTATTTGACCCAAGAGGATGAGGACACTTGCAGAGATAAGTTGTGGAGGTCTAGAGTGGACTATATTGAGTGTCCAACAATAGATTAAGACTATTCCAGTGAGAGGACGCAGGTTCAGTTGCAGCGTGTGCATAGACATGGAGAGTTTTGTGACTTAGATTATGGTGTTGAGCAAAAGTTCATTGGATGCTTTCCTTGGGATGATAGTATGGTTCTTATATAGTGGGAGTCACTAACATGTGACAACAACACAGGATTTGTTCGAGAGCTTCAAAGAGCCTGACCCATGTATGTACATGGAGCTTGGTATGGAGACCGGGCATGTAATACAAGGATATGGAACAGTGATATTCCATATTGAGTCAGTAAATGTTTTGAGAGTGAAAAATGTGTTATGGGTGCCAAGAGTGTGTTGTTAGTATGAGCGATTGAGGAGAAGGGATATGCAGTGTTTTTTCGAGATGGAGAGGTGTTCTTCATGACCAAAGGATCTATCCCAGACACAACATTGGTCTTGGAGTTAGAGAGAGCAATGTGTATGTACATGAGTCTGACCCAGGTATGTACATGGAGCTTGGTATGGAGACCAGGCATGTAGTATGAGGATCTGTAACTGTGGTATTCTGGATGGAGTCAAGAGATGTGTTGAGAATGAAAAATGTGCTTTGGGTGCCAAGAATGTGTTCTTAGTCTGACCAATTGAGGGGAAGGGCTATGCAATTTTGTTACGAGATGAACATGTGTTGTTCATGACCTAAGGATCTAGTTCATACACAGAAGTGGTCTTGGAATTAGAGAGAGCAACGTGTATAGACAAAAGGGCCAGCTTATGCGATCCATGACCAGTAGTAGAAAAGTGATAGTCGACAGGTAATAGGTAGCTCTGAAGGTTGTGTAGTCTCAGAAGGAGCCTGATTTTAGAGGGAGTCAATGGATTCAGAGGGAGTCAATGGGCTCAAAGGGAGAGTCAACCATTAAGAGGGAGTCTACCCTTAGAATCAAAAGGTGTCATGCATTAAGGAAGCCAGGTAGGAGGCTCAAAAGAAAGAGGCTTCTTGGAGCAGCATGTCTTCGTAGGAGAGACCATGCCATACAACAGGATTTTCTTTGGTGAAAAAGGGTGCAGCCAATCAGGTGGATTGGAGAGCATTTGTGGTAGCAGATCTAGCGCAGTAGACAAAGCAACCTCCAATGTGGGAGAAAGATATACTTCCAGGTGATGGAGGATGGAAAACCTCCTTTGCTAAGAGGGAGTGTTGATGTTTCGTATCTTTGTGAGGTGGTCCCACAAAAGGCCTTGGTGTCAGGTATGTTGGAATCATCGTTGGCACCACATTGCACTTTTATTTTTGTGAAAAACCCCTTGTATATTGAACTGGGGCCTTGTTGGCTTGTGTGGAGCTTCATGGGCTTGTGTTCGGGCCTCACACCTGCATCATGAGTAATTAAATTATTTTAATTTAATGTTGATATAAGTTAAGGGATTTCACTCACCCTTAAGAGTTGTGTAAAAGGACACTAGGTGTGAGATAGATTCTCATTATCATGGTGGTGTCTTGGTGACCTCAGCTGGCATGAGAGGATAGTGTGGTGACCTCACTCCGACCATGGAGAGAGACTACTAGTCCTCACATTTGCAGTCTTTCTTGTCTTGGGCAAGTAAGGAGTGTCCGAGTAGGGCAACAGGAGGCTTGGCTAGCAAGGAGAGAGGCAACAATTGTCTTAGAGGACTTGGTCAGCATGAGAGAAGGTTGCAACAGGTCTTAGGGTGGCTCGACCTAGTGACATAGGGCTGGGCCAAGTGCAAAAGGCTAGAAAGGGGCAACAACAATAGGGTTAAGGGCTCAACCTATTGAGAAAGATTGCCACAGGAATATGGGAGGATTTAGCCTTGCTAGGAAAGGTTGTCGTAGTTTCCTGGGAGGCTTGTACAACAGGTATAGGTGGATGATAGCAGGTACAATAGTGAGAAGCAACTTCTGGGCAGTTTGGTGGGCCAAAACAACAGACTAGGAGCAGTTTTGAGAGCTAATTGAGGGTTGTAACAGGTGTTTTACTTCAGTCCTTTGAAGTGGATTTTTGGAAAGTTGTGGATGGATGCTACAATTAGTTGAGTTGACCCGATTTGGGCACAAAAACCAAGGAGGGTTTCTATGGCGAATTTGTAAGCATTTGAGATTTTCTATCGTAAGAGAAAAAGGCCATTTCCCCTAGTACATGAGCCCTTTGTTCTAGATTTAAGAACACGCATTTTGGGCTATCTTACCAGATCCGTCAATCCCGAGGGTTAGATCCACAAATCCCCAGATTGGAGACAAATTCGGATCCGGATTCACCGGGATCCGCCCGTGACATAGCAGACGCCAACTATCCCTAATTTTGTTCAGTACAACCCATTAATTTTGACCCATGTAATATTCGATGGTTCTTACATGGTCGTCCCAATCGAAATAAGTTTAAGTGTCCTATGTGTGTGTGTGTGTGTGTGTCTGTGTGTGTGTGTGTGTGTGTGTATTCGATTTCAATCATATTTTCACTCATATAACGACCCATTCTCGATCACTCTTGAACTCCATTATTAAGGGGTCGAGCAATATAATTATTATTGGCGTACATGTTAAAAAAACAAAAACAGACCGCATACATCGGCTTTGTCCAGTGGCTTTCTTTCAAAGAGAAACTGTAGTGAATCTATTCTAGATCAATCACTACTTATTTCAAGATTTTTCACAGAACCAAAACTAACCTTGAACAAATTCACAACAGTCAAAAGGTGTCCGTCTGTAAGGTGTGAATTAATAGGCCGGAAGGAGAGGAGCATCTTTCGCTAAAGCAACTACAGGTGGAAATAATAATGTAATAATAACTTATATAAGTTATTATTAAAGTTACATGAGTTAATTTTTATAATTAAATTACATGCATTAAATATTATAATTAAATTATATAATTTATGTATTATATATTACTATTATAATTAATTTATATATTATAAGTGGGCCCAATGGTTAAGAACATGTGTTTCCTCATAAGAGGTCACAACTTCAAATCTAGAGGGGGGTTAGGGTATGTATACCTTCGTAGACTTTACTAGTCAAAATCGTTGGGTGGAGGGGGTCACATGCACCAATTTGGTGTCTGGCTTGGTCTTGACCTTAAAAATAGATTATTATTATTATTATTATTATTATTATTAATAGATTCATATAAGTTATATATATAAATTATATACTATAAGTTATTAATAAAGTTGCATAAGTGATATATTATGTTAAATTATATAATCTAATATATATATATATATATATATATATATGAGTGGGCTTAATGGTTAAGAACATGTGTTTCCTTCTAAGAGGTCATAAGTTCAAATCCAAAGGAGGGTAGGGTATGTATAACTCTGTAGACTTTAGTAGTCAAATCATCGGGCAGAGGGGGTTCGTTGTCCCACAAACAATGTAATGTTCCCCTCCTCTTGAAAAGGGTCTTGAGAGACTTAGTAGTCTAGTTGTCCCCTCTAGACTATAGTCTCATGGATAAATGGGACTAAGAGGCACAAAAATGGTCACTTAGGAGCTAAAAGTTATATTATTAAAGTGAGGAGGAGGAAAATGAGGTTGGACACCTTCACAAGTAAATCAAACAAATGAAGATCATATACAAGAGGAAGGTGAAGAGGAGACAGTGCGCAAACAACTAAGGATCAAGAAGGAAATTATAGCATCCATTAGTGGGGTGCAAAGGTTTAGTACATTCAGGATAAGAGTTCTTCAAGGGAAAAGGGTTACATTGTCGATTGATGGTGGAGTTTCCCATAACTTTAATAATGTAGCCTTGGTGAGCAAGATACATCTACCCACTATTGAGTTTGATGGATTTATGGTGGAGGTAGCAAGAGGGTGCACCATGCCTTGTGACAAGCATATTCCCCAAATGAATATCACCCTGGGAAGGTACAGTTCAACTCAGGACTTCTATACGATGGATCTTCCACAAACTAATGTGATACTGGGAGTTCAGTGGCATAGCACCTTGGGACCCATTACTACTAATTACAAGACCATGGAGATATCCTTCAAATATGAAGAAGGAAAAAGGGTGACATTGAAGGGAATGACAGAAAATTCACCCAAGGTAGTTTCAACAAAGCGTATGGAAGCAGTTTTCAAACATGCATGGCTTATGCAGCAGAGAGTCTGGTGGTCACTCAAAACGCCCAAGAAAAGCATCATTCTTAGCCAGGTGACATACAGAGAATAATTGATAAGAATAGTAAGGTTTTTGGGCCTATTCCCCCATGGAAGCCTCTGGATAGGGGATTTAAGCACATCATAAAGTTGGAGGAAGGAGCCAAACCAATTATCACTACACCATACAGGCACCCCAAGAAGTTCAAGGATGAAATTGAAAAATCCATCAAGGATTTATTGGATATGGGATACATTAGACCAAGTTTCAACCCTTTTGCATCTTCAGTAGTATTGGTTAAGAAGAAAGATGGTATCGTGCACATGTGTATTGACTACAAAGCTCTAAATAATAAAACCATCAAAAACAGGTATCCCATTCCCCAAATAGATTACCTATTAGATGAGATGAATGGCACAATATACTTCACCAAAATTGACTTGCGCTTTGGATACCATCAAATCAGAATGAGAGAACAAGACATGCACAAGACAACTTTTAGATGTCACTATCGGCATAATGAGTTCCCTGTCATGCCTTTTGGGTTGACCAATGCGCCAACCACCTTCCAATCCTGCACAAACCATGTATTTAACAAACAGTTGAGGAAATTCCTACTAGTCTTCTTTCATGAATTGTTGATTTACAGTAGGACATGGGAAGATCACATCAATCATGTGGATGAGATATGAAGAATCATGGAGAAAAAATCTTTGTATGCCAAAGAATCAAAATGTGAAATTGGGATGACTGAAGTTCTTTACTTGGGACATATCATTGGGGAAAATGGGTATAGGTTCACTAGGAAAATATCCAAGCTATAGTTGATAGGTCCACACCTAAAACACTTACAGAGCTCAAGGGTTTTCTTGGTATTTGCAGCTATTACAGGAGTTTTGTTAAGAGTTTCTCTCAGTTATGCGCACCTTTCACTAATTTGACCAAAAAGGGTGCATTCAAGTGGAGTAATGAGGCAGAATTGAATTTTGATAAAATGAATAAGGTAATGAGCACTTGTCATATATTATCTTTACTAGAATTTTCTCATCCCTTCATTCTAGAGTGTGATGCATCAAGTGAGGGGATTGGAGTTGTACTCGTGTAGAATAGGCATCTTATTGCTTATGAGAGCCAAAAACTAAGAGGGTCTAAGTTTCTATACACAATTTATGACAAGGAAATGTTAGCTATAATGCATGCATTGGACAAATTCAGACAATATTTGGTGGGGGTGAAATTTGTGGTTATGACAGATCATAACAACCTCAATTACTTACCATCTTTTTCTCAACCCTTCATTCTAGAGTGTGATGCATCAGGTGAGGGGATTGGAGTTGTACACATGCAGAATAGGCATCCTATTGCCTATGAGATACGAAAACTAAGAGGGTTTGAGTTTCTATAAACAATTTATGACAAGGAAATTTTAGCTATAATGCATGCCATGGCCAAATTCAGACAATATTTGGTGGGGCCGAAATTTGTGGTCAGAACAGATCATAACAAACTCAAGTACTTCCTAGAGCTGAAGGACCTCAATGAGAGACAATAAAAGTGGGTGAGTAAGATTTAGGCCTATAACTTTGACATAGAATATGTCAAGGGAAAAAATAATGTGGTAGCAGATGCTTTGTCTAGAATACCTTCAACCTATTCCATGTCATAGATATCAGTTGATTGGAAATCGCATCTATTGGTATAGTATTCAAAAAAAACATTTGCATGTGAAGTGATGGATGGATAGGTACAAAATTATAGATGACATCATATATACAAGGGGAGGATTTTTTTCGTTCTCGAATCCATGTTCAATAAGAGGGTGCTTCAAGCATTTCATAACTCACCACTAGTAGGGCATCAAGGATTCCTTAAAGAATATAGACAAATACAAGAAATATTGGCTTGGAAAGGTCTCAAAGAGGATGTCATGAGTCACATTAGGGAGTGTATCACATGCCAATAGAATAAGGATGAACACACCCACCCAACAAGTCTATTGCAGTCTCTTCCCATTCTGGAGCATAAATGGGAAAGTATATCCATAGATTTCATTACAAGACTACCCTAGGCACAAGGTAAGGATTGCATTTTTGTGGTAGTAGATAGTTTGACAATTTTTTCTCACGTTTTTTCCATCTCCATGGACTATAGTGCATCTCAAGTGGCATATTTATTTTTCAGAGAAGTCTTCAGGTTGCATGGGCTGCCCAAGACGGTTGTCAGTGACATGTATAGTAGATTCATGAGCACCTTTTGGAACGAGTTATTTTGGCTAGTGGGTACAAAATTGACCCCATCACTAGCTATCATCCACAAACAGATGGTCAAACTAAGATAGTCAACAAGTGGGTGGAGGGATATCTCCAATATTATGTGTCAGGGAAACAAAAAGAGGGTCAAGTTGCTACACTTGTGTGAATATTGCTACAACACCACTCACCACATGCCCATTGGCATGTCTCCTTTCATATATTTATATAGTTATGACCCCCTCACTTTTCTAGATAATTGTGTTTGGAGACAGTAGATATCCTATGGATAAGGAGTGGATACAAGAAAGTCAGGACATACTAACAGAGCTCAAAGATCATTTGCAAAGGGCTTAAAACCAAAATAATCTATATGTAGATAGACACAGAGTGGAGCGTACTTTTGAGGTGGGGGACTTAGCCTATTTGAGGCTCCTGTTATCACCCCATAAAATATGGGAATCAACTTATGATCTGGATATTATTGATATTATCTGTATCTACTGTTCTTATTGGAAATCCATTTTTCATTTTTGCAAAAAGAAAAAGGAAGAAAAAGAAAGAAAAAGAGAAAAGAAAAAGAGAAAATAAAAACGAAAAGAGGGCAAAAAGATTTGAAATAAAAAGCCCCATGCAATAATAGTGACTTGGTCATACCTTTCAAGCATGACCAAGTTCTTTTAAATTTCCAATGTTGATAGGTTAGTGAATACATCTGATCAGAACCTCTAATCCTGATCAGATAGCCCCTAGGTTAGAATTAGTGAATACATCTAATTAGACCCTCTAATCCTGATCAGATAGCCCCTAGGAAAAATAATACCTTAACCCAACAGTTTAAACTGGGTTATTCGTCTTGTGAAGTGGGTTAGAGTGTAGACTATTTGCTTGGCCTGCCTTGCCCAAATTAAACCAGTTTGATAAAGTCATTCCCCGCGACTCCAATACCTAAGTATAGTCGAAATAATGTTCCCCTGGAGATGTGTATGAGAAAAGCCAAAGAAAACCCATGAAAAAGCACTAATCCTAAGTTTTCCGTGCACATGACATTTTCCGCCCCAAGACCTATGCTTCATTCACCTTTCAATGGCTCAGATCACTGCGCTCGGATCAACGGTCCATACAGCATTCTAGACCCCCCCGCTCGTTCTGCCTTTAACGAAAAGGGGGGGGTCCAGAATCGGCAATAATCTTTGTGCAGATCTGGACGGTCCAGAGCAGAGCGCTCAAATCGACGATCCACATTGGATTTCGGACCCCCCCCCCCTCCATTCTGCCTTTAACGGAGGGGAGGGGGGTCCGGAATCGGTTATAAAACAGGTGCAGATCTGAATGGTTCTAAACGGAGCACTCAAATCGACGATCCACATTGGATTCCAGACCCCCCCCTCCATTCTGCCTTTAATGGAGGGGGTGGGGGTCCAGAATTGATATTAAGGAGTGCACAGATCTGGACGACCGTCAGACAGGCGTGCAGATTAGTGGTTCTTAATGCATTCCGGACCCCCCTGGGAGTTCTATCTTTAACCAAAGGGGGGGGGTCTGAAATAAATTTTCCTTCCGGCGGGCCCCTTGCTACATATGGCACATTCTTATTGGTCCAGAGGTCACATCCCCCACCTGCTACCTGACATCTTGTCACCCCTGGACGTCACCCTCCACTGAGCCTACTTGACCCACTTGCTACTTGGGTCAGGTCACTTCCCATAACCTCTATGAGTCCAGGTTGTCAGTCCCATGACTCACTTCACTCATGAGCAGCCCCCTTTGGCGACTTTCACCCCCAATCACCAACCTCCACATCAGTCGTCCGTATACTTTGTTTACCGTCACCTGCCACATCACCCCAAGTGGCCCGTTGTCCATTAATAGCTGGATAATATGCCCATTGTCATGCTGACCGTTTTCCCGCGTCCGACCGACCTAGTTTTGAATAAATATACCATTGCTCCCATTTTCACTCGTTATTCATCCCTCGCGCCAAAACCATCCATCACACCAGAGAACGTATCTATCGTCTTCCCATTGCCTCCCCATCATTTTCCTCCACCCCCAGTAGACCCCACTAACGTTGTTTGTTGCAAGTACAATTGTTGAGATGGCGTCCAAAACAAAGCCAACTGAAGAGGAAGAGAATCCGTTCGTTCCTCCTCTGGTGGACCTGGATAAAATTCCCCTGGTCGACAAGGACCGGTTGATAGCGGACACTTTATGCAGTTTTGAATTCTCTGATCTGCAATTGTGGCTCTGAGAAGTCTTCCTGGACCAGAGTGACGAGATTAGGCTTTGGGAGTCCAATTTGCCTCTATATCTGTTCCCCCAAATCCACCATTTCCCAAAATTTGCACTCAAGTGCCAAGCCCACTACGACCCCGACCAGAAAGCCATTGTTTCTTCGTTGGGGGACGTCCTCTTTTTCATCACCCCAGAGGATATTGACCAGATGTTACAAATCACTAGAGCAGAATCTACATCCCCTTTTAACTTAGAAATCCTCACCGAGCTCTACCAGAAGATGACTTTCCCACAAAGAGCTCAGATTTTCTAGTTGTTTCTTCCCACTTCCGCTTCTCTCCCGACCACCAACCCCCCGTATCCTTCTTCCATGTTTTCTGTCAAAGGGAATCAGATTATTTCGGCTCTATGTGCACTACTTGGATACTACTCTGATCAATGGGTGGATGAGCCCATCCTAGGCTTTCTGTCCATCTTCTCCAACGATGAACAACCAACCATGCAGTTCGACTATAGCACATTCCTCGCCAATAAAATCCATGAGAAGTTCGTCAATTTCACCACCGAAGGCATGTTCAGGTATTCATCCATTCTGGCCTACATGTTCCTCTATTTCCAAGCCGACAGGTTCAACCTCTCCATGGAGAAGATGGACGTCGACGGGAAGCCTCAGCCAGTCATAGTGTGGACTTCTCTCCTGAAGCGAAATTCCCCCGAATACGACTTCACGGCGTTCATAGATCAGTTTTACCACCCAGTGGTAAGTATGTTGAGTAGCATGCCTGAGCCACGGATAAATGACAAAGTCCGGAGAGTTCTACACCTCTCAGAAAATGCGAAGACAGGAGACTAGTACTTGTATCAGAATCACTCTAAGATCCGAGTTTATGGGTGCGAGCTGGCACCGTTCAAGCTTCTGAGATACATACTGGTAAGGATTTTTGCACTGGAATACATTAGACAAATTATGAATTCTGATGATATTCACTTTGTTTCTCTTAAAAATAAGCAACAATTATGGATTAAAGGGCAGATAGGCTCTTTCATTTGCAATAGCAGAGGCACAGGTGATGAAGCAGACAAACCGTTGTGGGAAATGAAATTCATGACAAGTTTCACTTGGCATTATGATCCTTGTGGCATCATTTCTGAGATGAGAGTCAAGAATAAGAATGCCCCATATGCGCATGAACCCAGGCCATAAATCGAAAGATTTGCTAATCAAGTAGAATGGGAGCCCGATACGTTGGTGGACATGGCACCAACTATTAGGATGGAAGGGTAGATACCCTCAACAAGTGCACCACCCATGGCCACACCTCAGAATCCCAAGGAAAATAGACCCTGGAAAGAAGCATCTTCTCCGGTAACAGAGGTGTCTCTGGAGGAATTTAAATTGCACGCCAAAAAGCCGAGGACAGCTCCAACGACAGGCATGACAGTGGAGCAAGAGATCACGCCCACCACAGTGACCACCACTGGGGCTAAGCAGCTCAGTTTTCCTTTTGGCTCTAGTCAGCATAAGGAGGGGACAAAAGAATTAAAATCCTCAGATTCTCCCTTGGATACTCCACCAAGTAGCACTGGGCCCAAGTTGGGCATTTTTGAAAATATGACACGATCAAAAAGAGGAACCAGTCGCTCACCAGCAACACTTATGCACAGTTCCAGAAGCAGTCATCCACGACCTAGCATAGACTTCTCTCAGCATTTGATACAGAGAAGGGTAGGATGCATATGGCGTTCCTCCATGCACAAGTGCCTGATCCAAAGGTGATATCTGATTACAAGAGGTCCATGTTTGTGTTCCAAGCAAAAGATGTGCATCCGGCAGATCAAATGGATCTGCATAAGAAAACTGGGGAAATGATTTCCCACACTTTATCCCATGTTGCAACCTCTGCGTCAAAGTTTCGGATAGCTTTGAGCAATGCCCAGACTCAACTGAAGATAGAGAAGATGTCTTCCTTTGCTAAGGACAATAGGATAAATACATTGGAGGAACTGGTCCTCAAGATTAGTTACGAGCCGACGAACGTCAAGGCTGCTGAGGAGATGATCAAAAAGAAAAATGCTGACATAGCCGCCTTGAGAAAACAGCTGACTCTCCCTCCAACAGAGGACCCACAAACAAAAGAAATAGCTGAAAGGGAAGGCGAAAAGAATGAAATGTTGAAATTACTCCTGGAGCAGAATGCGCAGTTAAAGGAGATGGAAGCAAAGATGGAGAGACTGCTCAAGGAGAAAGAGCAGGCAAAGCCAATGGAAGGCATTCCATTGAGTGCTATCCCAATTGCAACACCAACGATGACATTCATTCCATCTGCAACAGTTGTTCCCCTTCCAGAAGGAGCTACAGACCTGGCCAAGTCTATGGAAAGAATGAACCTGCAAGAGTCAGAAATCAGCAGGCTTAAGAAAGAATTGGAAAATCTCCAGGAGCTGAAGACTTCCTTTCAGATGAGTCTGTCAAAGGAGAAGCAGGTGAATGAGCAGATCAGAAAGGAGATGCAACAGCTCCAGAAATAGACATTGGCCAGAAAGACCTTGGCTGAAGTTAAAGAACTGGTGTGGACAGATATCTCTAAGTCCATCAATGAAATCTGGCCAATGGTTCAAATCATGTTCAAACAGAACGAGTTGCTCGAGAGGAGCAAACACGCTATGGAGAAAATCAAAACTGAACTGGGCAACATGCCAGCCCAGGCTAATGAAATCATAAGGTTCCTGAATTCTAAGACCCGAGAGGAACTCGAGGAGCTGAAAATTGAAGACAGGACATAAACAATATTGGAAGTGAAAAGAGTCCTGACCAAAAGAGGTCTCATGCTTCAGCTGAAGGAGAAAATCCAAGTCATGGATCAAGGAGTGTAGAAGTTTTTCCACAAGATAGATGCTTTGCAAAGGAAAGGCCTTCCTGGCATGAAGGTCATAAATGACAAATTGATGACGCTCCCAGATTATAAGAAAATGTTGATTGAAGTGTCCAAGGACAGTTCTAAGTTCGCAGGAATACAGGCAAACATCACAGGAAGAGCCTTCATGGAGGCCTTGCAGTTGGATATCAGTATCCAGCATGAAATTAAGCACATTTTCGTGGTCAAGCCTACATTTGCTAAGTACGCAGACATGGACGAAGTGTACCAGAGATTGCTTAAAATCACAGTGCCAGGTCATATCAGATGGGAAGAACTGTGTGATCTACTAGATTAGTAGATGAGCTGTCACTTCCAGTCAGTTGTCCTGTCAGCAGAGGTGGCGAAGGCACCTCACCAACGGCCTACCCCTGAAATTTAGTATACAGTTGTGATGAATCATCAAAACAGTTTTGCTTAGTTAAGTTAGTTTTTCTAAAAATAGCGTGAACACGTCCTGATCAGTTATGACAGGATCGTATGTATTTTGTCTTATAAATACTTCATTTTCCAATGTATTGAGGGTTGTTTATTTGCACACCCGATTGCTGTCAAGCTGTATCATTTTTGAGATCCACCATTAATAAAGAAGAGGCGTTTTACAGGATTCTTGCGTATGTTCACTGGTGATGTGATTTCCTGAGTTAATTTTTTCTTTCTCCGTATTTCATTTTGTTGTCTGAATCTAATCTTTATGAATAGCGTTATGTTGCAGGATTTATCTCTGATACCTTGTTTCCGATTCTAGAGATTTAAGTGTTTGTCTTCTAAATATCTTCAATTAAGAAATTCTTAACTTCTTGTTAGTTGGAGTTATTTTCCTCATCGGTTCCTCCATTCATCATTTTAAATATTAAAGATCCAGTGAATGTATTACCTCGCCCTGTGGAAAATTTCTTTGATGTTTCTGGTTATTTCTCGGATTTGATTTACAACAGACCCCATAGTCCAATGGATGTGTAGTTTGTCTCAACCAACTTTGCAAACCCTTTACAACAAAACCAACGATTTCTTTAACTAGCCTAATATCATAAAGTAAACAAAGCTAAATCATACAGAGAGATCCCTCTCTGGAGTTGGAAGGGCTAGATCCCAGCTCTAAAAGCGGTTGGTTAAGGTTACCTTAGTAAATTTCTTCTTTTTCAACCTCTAGGAAATTTACCTAGTGCTAACAGCTCCAACCATACATGCAGGCATACATAAAGAAAAATGGCACTGAGAAGCCCAAACCTTTCTTTTATGGGCCATACAAGGTGAAAATAAAGGTGGGGGAAATCGCATATGAGTTAAAGTTACCACAAGGAAGTAAAATCCATAATGTCTTCCATGTATCACACCTTAAAAGGGCATTGGGGAAACCTATTGTATCTAATGAGGGATTACCTCCAGTAAATGAAGGAAAACTAATCTTGATTCCAAAAGAGATCTTAGAGGTGAGAGCAAAAATCTTAAGGAACAGGGACATCAAGGAATATCTGTTCAAATGGAAGAATTTTCCTATAGAGGATGCCACTTGAGAAAGTGAACAAGTTCTCCAACATACAAGTTCAGAATTGCTTGAGGGAAAGAAATTCCTAGCAGGGAAGACTGTAAATTTCCCCTCCTCTTGATAGGGGTCTTGAGAAACTTAGTAGTCTAGTTGTCCCCTCTAGACTATAGTCTCATGGATAAAGGGGACTAAGAGGCGCAAAAATGGTCACTAAGGAGATAAAAGTTATATTATTAAAGTGACTTTAGCAAAAATAAAAATAAAAAGCTAATTGGCTAAGATGAGGAAATAAAGTGAATAACCTTAGAATCCAATTAAATAATTTAGGTGAAAATTAGAAGATGGAGGTAGAAACGGAGAGGAGGGTACCTCACTCCTCATTCATGCCATTTCTCATTTTGCATCTTTGATCTCTGCAGCTTAAATGTTTTGAGGGTTTTGAGTAAACAAACACTAAAGATCAACAAGGAGATGAAAGATTCCTATATTCCTGATCCAAGCTTGGTCAAGGTGGTGAAATATCCCACCCTCACCATTCTACTCAGTTTCAGATCAAGTTCATAAGTGTACTATTGAAGCAGGGCACAGGTTTGGGCTTTGACCATGAAGAAATGACCTAGATGATTGACATGTGGCTTTAGGAAGCCTAACTACACTTCTCCAACACCAACGACTTTCTCCTAGTGTCAAACCATCCCCTAAAGGGGTGACATCACCTTAAGTTAGGGTTTCCTTTTGTGTAAAAGAAAATTTTAAGTGAATCGTTTAATATTATTTGTGTAAAGGGGCATGATTAGGGTTGTTGACCCCTAATCGTGTGGTTTACCCTAAAATTATGTGGACAAACTATGTTAGTGAAATTTTGTATAAATAGAGATCATAAGATCTCATTTTGAATCTTATCTCTCCCATCTGGAAAGGTCTTGGACTGAAATTTTCACTATCTTTGGCTATTTTCTCTCTTGTGCTCTTGTGTATGGCTACTTTCTTGGTTGTTGGTTGGTGGAAGTGATGTGCTAGCCTTGGAAGGCTCTTCTTTTGCTATTGTGGTGGTTTGTCTTAGCATTTTTCCTTGAATTGGTAAGGCTTTTACTTTGTGCTATCATTTGTTATTCAATTCAAGGTTATTTTGCTAGAGATAGGTGGGAAGTATAAGGGCATACACCCCCACCTTAGCCTCCATCATTTTATGCTTAAGTATTGTTGATTTAATAAGGGTTTACTACGAGAAGTATACTCTTAGTATAAACCCTCACTAGAGATACTTGCCTTGGGGAGTAAGAGGATTTACACCCCCAAGGAGGTAGTACCTCTAGCTCTTTCTTTTCCTAACTCGATTAACCCAATCATTAAAGGCACTAGTCATCACTTGCTACATTGGAGATATTAAATTGTTGCTTTGGGAAACATGAAATTTTGTGATTTTGAAGTTGTTCCTAGTGGAATCAAATCTATGCTATAAATGTTTGCTTGAGCCACTAGGGCGTTTCATTTCTCCAAGTATTTATTTTTGTTGTTACAAATTTAACCTACAACCATTAGGGTTGCAGAAACCCCTAACCAAACTCTTCAATAACTCCTAATTTAACTGTTGAAAATTGCCTAAAATCTGCCCACATAATCTACTAAGTACAATGCATTTTTTGGCAAGTTTTGAGCAAGTTTTAGTGATTAAATCTCTTTCTGTAATAACAAGTTTGTTACAACCATAAGGTTGATAAATATCACTGCATTTAGTTTTTTATGAAATCAATTCTTTTTGTGCTAAAGTCTTGTTCTATCATTGTGGAGCTAAACTAGTTTTTACTAGTTTGTCTCGTGCTTATTCAATTGGACATTTTAGCACTTATATTGAAGCTCTTATTATATTTCATGTGCTGATATATATCATTGATTATTGTTGCTATTAGGGACATCAAGATTAACTTGCTTGTCCACCTAACATTACTATATGCATGTGTGGATTTTCTTGTGTTTCGGGCAGGTACAAACACCTTTTGCAGGCATCTAAAGACTTGGCAACCTTTAACCACCCAGAGACGAGTTATCAAAGCCATCTTTCCTCTTCCATCACTGACCTTTAGTGGGATACTTCTCTTCTTTTCCTTCCATCCATCTCAATCCCCCTAGGGTCACTGAGATCGCCTCCCTAATGTGACTTGGTCATCTTCGAAGTGTGGGGCATATATCGAGGTGACATTGGGTATAGTGTCCCTTAGTTGTTGCCATTTTGGTGGTTGGGTCGAGCTTTTCCCAAACTACAACTTGTGCAATAACAGGAACATTACAAACAAGGGGGTCTCATACACCAATTTGGTGTCTGGCTTTACCCTAACCTTAAAAATAGATTATTATTATAATTATTATTATATATGTTATATATTTAAAAATTTGTATATATTTTTTAATTTTTATGTCAATTGGGTGCTCGGGTGGTTGGGAGGAATGATTGTTATTGTCCCCACCAAAATTCAATTCTCACAAGTGACATGTTGACATGTTGAGCTCTTAACAAGTATATTATTGTAATGGCTTCAAGTCTTGTTGTTGACCAACCTTTTCCTGGTTTTATAACCTAGAAAAAAATATTTTATTTTTTTATTTTTATCTAAATTTTATTTTTCAAAATTATAAAAATACATTTTTATTGTTTGTAGTTGTCGTATCCTAGTCGTATCCAGATCCCGGCATTTCAAAAAAATGATAGATCAGTATCGTATCCGCACTCGTATCTGAATCCTGGTAACTTAGATTTTTGTCATTAAATTCGTGTGTACTTGTGTATGATTCAATTGTTGTTTTATATTTTGTTGTGCTAAGTTGTTAGGCAGCTCAGTGTGTTTATGTTCATAGCTCAAATTGTGTAATTTTGTGTATACTGTTGAGAACCTAGAGCAGATTTGATGTGTGTGTGCATCGAGTTTGTGTGCACCTCGAAATATAACATTCCTATGATAGGATCGGGCTCCATTTCATTCTGGATATAGTGATGTTCTTGAGTTGAATGATGTTTGTTTATTCCTGAGTTGAAGAAAAATATTCTTTCAATTTCTTCTTTTTCATATCATAAATGCGCTATT
Organism: Picea engelmannii; assembly: GCA_009831015.1. Lineage (NCBI taxonomy): Eukaryota > Viridiplantae > Streptophyta > Pinopsida > Pinales > Pinaceae > Picea > Picea engelmannii. The sequence continues at coordinate 1,079,854 of ML783842.1, forward strand.
TGTGATTGTAGTCTAGCTAGTCTAAGGACTTAAGATAGAGGTGTGCAAAATGGTGGCCTTTATAGGTTGCTTGCTAATCTTATGAAACTTGTACATTCCAGCATGAAGTTGGATGAACTTTCTAGCTTTGAATAGGCATATGTAGATCATGCATGGAAATATGCAATGGAGACAAGTTGAGAACCTATTGTGGATTCAATGATTGATTCCAGGCTTGTAGCAGATGGGATATTCAAAATACAAAGAAAAAATTATTGCAATAGGATTCTCTCGGGGAGAGAGATTTGACCTTGATGAGACTCTTGCTCTAGTTACTAGAGGATTCTCACAAGATGAGATAGTTGACTGTGTTGAGGTTGATGGTTCAGTGGTTAGAGGTTTTGAGGTACATGGGAAACATAAAAATGATTGCAAGTTCTTCAAAGTTTGGGCACGTGGTGCGAAAGTGAGAGATGATAGAGTTAGGTAGGTGGTCTACAATCCAAAGTTATGCTCCATATTCACAGGTTGTGAACATCCTCTAGAGGTTTGAGATGTTATGATAGCATCTCATGTTTTAGGATATAGCGAGACTTCCAAAGATTACAAGATCCATATTCCAACATAGTGGAAAAATGTGGTGAGAAAAAATGTGAAGTTTGATGACTCTCCTTCAATGATTGAAAGGAGAGAATGAGTATTTATTCTAGAGGTTGATTAAGAGGTAAAAGTTGATTCAAATTCAAGAGTGGATGAGGTGAGATTGGGGATGGATAATCCCTCACCTACTACCCAACGTGCAAGAAGTCAATATTTCTTACTCAAATATTACAATATACACATGAGCATGAAGCACCCAAAACTTCATTACAGGTGAGTATACCAACTAGGAAATATATCTACTCATATTGCATTAGTTTCTTCTATTTGTGAACCCTCCATTTGTTTTAAGGAAGTGAGATGTGATGCCTTGATGGAGGAGTGTGATCATTGGGCAATTGTTCCTTTCTAGAACCCAATGGTTGATCAATATTCTTTGCATGTGTGTTGGGGGGGCTATCGGATTTGACGATCCTCCCCCAGTTGTTTTCGCTATTTTTAGTGGTTTTCTAATTTAATCCCGCATTAGGGGTTTACGATTTTGGTAGATGTCGAATACCTAAACTATTGTATATATTGTATTGTGAATGGTGAAATTAATACAATGAAGAGTTGAAAGGTGTGGCACCAAGGAAGGGTAGTTTTCTCCTTGGGTCCTATGGGTGCAACCAAAGCAAGGGAAAGTCTTGAGGAAGGATTATGTTTTTGGCTCTGTAAAGCTTCAAGTGAGCCTATGCATTGCTCTTAAAATTTCAAATGAGCCTCTATTTATAGGAGGTCTTGCCTAAAATGTTTGTCCACATTACATTAGGGTAAAACACAATTAGGGAGGCAAACCTCCTCTAATTGCCTTTTTGTTGGTGTCTAAAGATGTCCTAAAAACAACCTTAGTTTAACATTAATTTATCAACCCAAAGATTCATCTTTTATCTCAAGAATATCAACAAAGTCTATGTAGGTAGCCTAAAATCCTGTAGTTAAACCAAATCTGAGTTCATCAACATTCAAGTTCCTCAAACATTCACCAAAGATTCTAAGAACTAAATGGAATTGAAATATGATTACTAAGATGATGTAAAATGGAAAGGAACTAATTAACCTATTGAATTCACTTAACTAGAAAGCAATGACTAAATCTAAGTAAGGACTTACAAAATTAACTATAAAATATGAATTCTGATTATTGGAAAAGAAATAATGAATTACTCTATCTATGGAAATAAACAACAATTATAATCTAATTGGAAGGGACAATTAATGTAACTTTAACCGAAAGGAACAACTATTTTAACTTTAATCGAAAGGAACAACAATCGTAAATCTAAGGAAAAGGAACAACGTGGATGAAAATGTGAGGAACTGTCAAGCAATAACTTCAGAAATGGAAATAATAACAACAATCATTAATACTTGAGGGAAATGTTTGTCTTCTATACACAAATAATCATAAAATCATTAACACACTTATGCATTTATCCTTGGCTATTGTAAAAGAGATCTGAATCACAAAATAGAAATCAAACTTCGAATGGATACAATTACAGAACGAGACAGTAGCTCCTTCAGACTGGGCCCTCGGTCTTCAAAAGAACTGCTATGAGAAACTCAGAGCACAAAAATGATAAAAACACTCAAAACTTTCATTGATTCCATGGCTGGTAAAACATTTACAAAAAAAAGCTTGCGCAGAACAATTCTGAATCTAAATGCTTGAATGTGTTTTTTCCCCTTTTTTCTGGATCTATTACCCTCTTATATATTACAATAGTTTGGGTAAATCAAGCTATCCTGAGGATTGAAAGATCCTCAAGATTGCTTTACTATTATAAAGGATCGAAAACTACTTTGTGCCTAAAAATTCTTCAACCTCCAATAGCTTGCGCATAGCCAAAATCTCTTTAGTTATCTTTGACAGTTATTTATCCAATTTTGCAACAAAATCAAACCATTCCAATCATAATTTAGAATATATTTAATAAAACTTTAATAACAACCCTAAGAGACATATTAATCATATTATTTCTTATCTATCCCTAACTATCTAAAGAATCAATCAAAATCATATCATTAACTGTGGGAAAAAGGAAGATATTTATACCTTTTTCGTAACCCAACATACCCCCCAGCTTACCTTCTTGCATGTCCTTATGCAAGCTAGAGTCTTTCATGTAAACTAGTTATACTGTAGAGAGGAAAAGTTGGTTCACCAGGTCTCCTGAAACCATGGTTTCTTTTGATTTCGTCAAAAGTGCCATCCTGTCTCTTTTTATTAATTTGATAATCCTTCTAGTAAACTTCTGGAGGAAACCAGAGGAGAGGGGGGTTATACCTGCATCCCATCCAACTAGGTCCTTCCTCCTGGATTAGTCTAGCATATCTTTCTACTCTGAAGGTTGTTGCAAAGAAATTCCTAAATCCAAAGGGCTCTCTACTTTTAACCTCATCAGAGGATGCATCCCATCTTAGCTTGGAAGCAGCAAGAGCTTCTTCCTTGAATTCTCCAAAATATGTGATATCTAAGCAGATGAAATGTAAATGGATAGGAGCCAATGAGTCCACAACCCCTTCCCTTTTCATGAAGGTCTTGTGTTGCATGATTTCTGGGAAGGATTTTGGAGGCTCTCCTCTAATCCAATGATCTAAACCAGTTTCTCTATTTATGAACATTTTGTGAACCTTACTCCATCTGACCTAGTTCCTAGTAAAGGACAGGAATGCCTAGAACTGTATGTCCCCTATGAAAAGGTCAGGGTTGTCTCCTCTAACTTCTTCCAAAAACAATTATGGAAATATAATTCACATAGAAGGTATTGTACCTTCTCTTCCTGATCTCTGAAACATGAAATAAATTTTGGAACAGTGGAAAATGAAATGGGTTTACCTACTCTGATGGCCTTCACTCTCAAGAATAGATACTGTTCCAACAAGAATAAAACATAATTAGTGGCAGGGGCTCTGCAATTGATGGCATCAGAGTAGACATCACAGATGTGTTTGATTTTCTCCAAAGCTTTTTCCAATTGGGTTTATACCTTTTTAATCTTCTCTTGGGCTCTGGTAAGCACAGCATAAGTCTCACCCTCTGTTGTTGTCATGTCCTTCAACTCTTTAACAACCCTTTGATATTCATTCCTAGTTACCATTTCATGTTGGTGTTGGACCAATGCTTGTTGTGCTTGTATAAGTTCTACTTTTAGTTTATCGATGATGACACTTTATGCTTGAGATTGAGATGCTTGGTATTATTCCATAGCACTCATTTCTTCCTTGGATTGAATCAATGCTTGTTGGGCTTGTCCCAATTCTTATTTTAGCTTATGAATGATGGCACCCTGTGCCTGAGATTAGGATGCTTGATATTCATTCATTTCTTCTCTTGAGTGAATTAATCCTTGCTGGGTCTGTGTAAGCTCTGCTTCCGGTCTATTCATTATAGTACTCTGTTCCTCGGACTACTCTGTTATCATCAGTAATTCACCTCTGTTTTGAATCAGGGTTTGTTGAGACTACAGTAGTTCTTCCTCCAGTCTTCTAATAATATCATTATGCTCAAAGAGTTGAGTTATTTCCTCTAAAATTGGAGTGTCTGTCTGTATCCCAGCATCAACCATCTCTTGTGGTTCTACAGGAATTACATCTTCATCCTGAACTACTGCTTCTTCTACCACTAGTTCCCCAGGGCCTGTCTGTATTCCTACATAAGTTGTACTAGCTGCTTTCTTAGGAAGATGATTTCTTCCTTGCATTCTGCCCTTTTTGTTTTTCTTTCTTCTGTGGATTTTTTCTGCTAGTTCTATTTGTTTCCTCAATTCCTTGATAATCTCCTTGCGTTTTCCCACCTTCTTCTTTAATACCACAACCCTCTTAGCCTTTTTCTTCAACAATTTGTTTTCTTTCTTTAATTTCCTAATTTGTTTCTAGCTTTTGGATGATTTTTGTTTATGAGGGATCTCGAGGTAGATGGTTGTCCCTCTGTTCCTTCCAAGTGCTCTGGTTGTCCAAGAGGGTCTCCTATTTCAAAAAGAAATTCCTCCTGTGCTGTGTCGTCTGGAAAAGACATTTCAATGTTAGGAAAGTCTTTAGCTGGTTTTGAAGAGGAGGTTGGTTCTGGTTCTTTTTCCAGATTATGTTCATCTCTATTAGTTAAGGTTCCTAAATTCCCCAAAACCTGAGCTATTTCTATCTCATAGCTCTTCAAAAAGTGTCTTGTCAGGTGCTCTACTGCAGGTTGGGTGTCTCCCTGATTATCCTTTTGTGTTGTCTTCTCTACTTGCTCAATTTCTTGAACATTTTTATGTAAAGGTTGTTCTATGAAATTATGAAGTTCTTCAGGGTGCTCTGTTGCACCATGAATTGATTCATTTGTTTCCTGAATTTTTTTTCTTCTCTTCCTCGTCCTAGGAGGGGATCTAAGAGAAACCATTGTTCTCTTCTTTATTTTTATTAATGCTTGAGTCTGTGAGGTCTGGGCCTCAATGATTTGAGCAGGTTCTGCTTCAACTTCGGTTTGAGGTGGTGGAATTTCTCTTTGGGTGGTGGTCGCCTGCTCTAGTTGTGGAGGTCTATTTGGCCTCAATTAGATTCTCCCAAGTCAAATGGGTTTGACTCAATGCTTTATCCACTATTAGTTTTACTAATCTGTGGTGGCTAATGACAGTAACATGATCCTTGGAATTTTGTGTTCTTAAGGCGACTTCATGTAATATGGTATGCAGGAAGAAAGGTAGATTAAGTACTAACCATTGCTTCAAGGCTGCCAACAATTTGAGATGGCGAGGTCGAATTACATCATATCGCCCATCGCAGGTGATGAACCACTGAACTATCCCCACCAATTCCTTCCACAATTCACTGAGGGTACTGGGATTAAGTCCCTTTCCTTTTTTATCCAATTCTTCTCTAGGTTCTGTGAAAGATTTTGCAGCTTCTCTCAACTTCATGTATTTCCCTGTCCATTGAATGCCTATGTTAGGCAGGCCTGTGATTTCTACTACGATTTATGGGGTAACTGAGATTTGTATGCCTTTCACCATAGAGATTTCTCCTTGCAGGTTTTGAAATAACTCGAGCATGACATTTGTGTCATAACCTTGCAAGCAGCTGAAGTACTCAGTCCACCCTAGGCGATGTAGGATTTCTCTTGCATGTTCTGTAACCTGGAGTAATGTCATCTCTCTGCGCACACTTCTGCCACCCATATTTCTGTGAGAAAGAAAGAACGACTATCGTTCCTGTTTACAAATTTGGTTAGACCAGCTTTGGAGAAGCAGATGCCAGAAATAAAAAATATCAGTAACAGTGAATGTATAAAGACATGGGTTTTGTATTTATTGAAATCATTACAGCTAGTCGGGAAGTGTGTCGAGCATCCCCCTCATTAATGTAGAGGTCATCCTCGACCGTCAGTGTAGGCAGAAGCAATGAGTGCAGTTATTTTTGGGTGAGAGGTAATGATTGCATTGTCACCGCCAGTAGGGGATAACCATATATAATTTTCAAAAAGACACATGCCACCAAAAATCATTTAAACGATAGTCGTTTGATGTGTGGAATTTGTAAAGTTATTACTCCTATGTGCAAAAAAATGATTTATGGAAAAATCAATCAAAAATAAATTAAATCCGTTCATTTTTTTTTAATAGTCCACGTAACATAATATTGTCACTTTTTCGGGTGATTGAGTATAATTGATATGATAGCCTCATTATTTGAGTAAAAGAGATCTAGAGACACGCAAAACTTGGTATTTTGAGACAATATTCCATACCATAGGAAGAGCCGCTGCTGCCGGCAGATGTCCATAGCCTTGGTAGGGTTTCCTTTTAACCCTTAGATGAGCCTATATCCTTAATACACATGCAAATCATCTTTTTCCAAAAAGACCATTATCCTGGTTTGGTAACCAGATGCCGATAATTCCACTCACTAGATTATAACTTAAGTGAACAAGCCAGCTCATGATGAGACCTCTTGTCCTTTGACAAAAGAAAATGTCAAAGACCATTGCCCTGGTGTGGTAGCCATAGTGGGAATGTCACTTAGGTTAGTATCTTATGATCGTGGTAGGTTGGCTCGTGATGAGACCCCCCATTCTTTATGAAAAAGGTTCTTGTTGTGTATCTTTATTTATTTGTATCTTTTCTTAATAAATATTTGAATTGTCTTTTCCCAAGAAGACCATTATCCTGGTTTGGTAGCCAGATGATGATAATGCCACTCACAAGATTATAACTTAAGTGAACAAGCCAGCTCATGATGAGACCTCTTGTCCTTTGACAAAATAAAATGTCAAAGGCCATTGCCCTGGTTTGGTAGCCATAGTGGGAATGTCACTTAGGTTAGTATCCTATGATCGTGGTAGGTTGGCTCGTGATGAGACCCCTCATTCTTTATGGGAAAATTTTATTATATATATATATAATTTTATTTTATTTCTTTTATTTTGTAAGGGAGGCTCATCTACTGCTTAAGAGTAAGGGATGGTATAAGAAAGTGTAAAGATGCCAAGTGAAAGTGTGCTGAAGACTCCTTATAATATAGAGGCAGAATATCATTCAGGTACATTTGTATATAAGGGAAAGAAACAACTTATGGTGGCGATTGATTATGAACAAGGTTTAAAATATTTCGGAGAGATTATTCCACAAAAATTGTTTTTGACAAGGCGTGAGGGACCATCCATAAAATAATGACAGATCGTTCTAATGACGATTAGAAACAGTGCTGGTGAAAATTAATTGATGAAATCTTCACTTCCGAAGGAATGACTAGCATTTGAATGGTAAAGAAGGGAACTGCAATCGCGTGAAAAGGAATAGCAGTTGTTCTGTTCAAAAAAAGGAACAGTAGGTGCAAAAAGGGAACAACAGTTGTTCCATTCAAAAAAAGGAATAGCAGGTGTGCAAAAAGGGAACAACAGTTGTTTCATTCAAAAATGAACAACAGTTGCACGTAAAGAGAATAACAGTCGTTCCATCCAAAAAGGAACAACAGGCGCGCGAGAAAGGAATAGCAGTTGCATGAAAAGGGAACAACAATTGCACGAAAAGAGAACAACAGTTGTTCCATCCAAAAAGGAACAACAGGTGCGTGAGAAAGGACAAAAGTTGCGTGAAAAAGAACAACAATTGTTCTGTTCAAAAAAAAGGAAACAACAGGTGTGCAAGAAAGGAACAACATCGTTATGAACATGTAAAAGACAGATTCCATGTGATAAAACAAAACGGGAGTATGGAACAGAAGAAGGTGCTAATTGTAGTTATCTGGCCTGATTCTTGTTTCCTAGATGAATTTTTATAAAACAAAGAAAAAATTAACCACTTAGTTGGAAAACTATATACAGTATGTACAGTATAAACATAATACATCATTTATGGAGTTGGGGTGGCTAGGTTACCTTCCTAGCCAGCCAAAATCTACACCGTAGGGTCTTTACTTCTTGATAGAAAGATTCTTTTGAAGGTGGTTGGTGGTAAAGTTGCAGCCAGTGTCCATTGACCAGAAAGGGTGATCCAGACCCATCAATGGTGCTCAAAGTAATCGTGCCATTATCATGGATTTCATTAATTTCATACGGCCCTAGCCATCGTGTCTGGAATTTCCTAGAAAAGTCTTGAAATCTAGAATCATAAAGGAGCGCCCAGTTGCCTTTCTTGAATGATTTTTTCTTGATATGTTTGTCATGCCAGGTTGCTCTCTATTGATGGATAACAGTTGTGCACTCCATAGCAAACAAGCGTGCTTCATCCAATTCATTGAGTTGTTGAAGGCATTGTTTATGTGCTTCTGTAAGATTTAGTCCAATTTCCTGGGCCATTCTTAGGGTCTTGATCTCAAATTCTATTGGGAAGATGGGTTCTTTACCATAGACTAGATGGTAAGGAGAGTAGACAGTGGTGTTATTCTAGGTTGTATGATAAGCCCATAAGTCATTTGGGAGCTCAATAGCCCAATTCCGTCAGTTTTTTCAGACAGTCTTCATCAGAATTTCCTCTAGGACCTTATTGGTGCTTTCTACTTGCCCGTTTTCCTGTGGGTGGTATGGAGAAGTAACTATGTGCTTAATGTGATAGTTTTCCAAGGTGGAAATGATTCTATGGCCTGTAAATTGTGACCCTCCATCAGTAATTATTTCTCTGGGTAGTCCATACCATACAAACAATTTGAAAAGGAATTTGATGACTACTTCCTCTGTTGCATTTGGTAAAGCTTCTGCCTCTACCCATTTGGTCATGTAGTCCATTGCAATGAGAATATAAGCCTTTTGATTTGACTTTGGATTAAATGGGATGACGAAGTCCAGTGCCCATCTTTCAAATGGTTCTACAACTAGTTGTGTTTTCAAGGGCATTTCATCAGCCTGACCTGGTTTCCCCATCTGCTAACAGTTGTCACATGTCTAGACATATTTATTAGCATATATGAATATTGAGGGTCAATAATAGCCCATTTGTAAGATTTTGTGTCCATTCCTACAGTCTACAAAATGCCCCCCATAGGGCTCGTCATGTCCTGCTTTCAGTATGTCATAGATTTCATCCTCTCGTACGCATCGTCGGATCTGGATATCATCTCCTGTGTGGAAAAGATATCCACTGATCCAAGTGAATCGTGCGCTACGCTGGACAATCATTCGTCTTTCCTTTGATGATAAATGTGTCGGTAATCTTCCCGCTTCTAGATAGTTTGCTACATAAGTGTACCAAGGTGGTTTTGTGTCGACAACAAACAGATGCTCATCTAGGAAGTGTTCCTCAATTGTTAACAAGTCGTCTATTTTTGGGATGCAGGACAGGAAGTCTACAACAAGACTTTCTCTCCTAGGTCGATCTTTGATGGTGATATCAAATTCCTGCAATAATAACAACCATCAAGTGACCCGTCCATTAGTAATTGGTTTATTAGCTAGATATCTAATGGCAGAATGATTAGTATAGAGGATAACTGGATAGCCTATTATATAATGACGAAATTTATTGATGGCATGTATAACAACTAAGAACTCTTTCCCTGTTACTATATAATTAAGTTCAACTGGAGTTAGATTCTTGCTAATGAAATAAATGGCGTAGGGTTTCTTTTCTTCTTCATGTCCCGGAACAACACCTATGGTAATGTCTAAGGCATTGGTGGAAATTTGAAATGGTATTTTCCAATTAGGTCCTCTCAACATTGGCGTTGTTGAGATCAGTTTCTTGAGTCCTACAAAAGCCACATTGCATTTGTTAGACCATTCAAATTCTACATTACTTGTCAAAGCATGTAAAGGCACAACGGTTTTTGAAAAATTTGGCATAAATCTGCGATAATATCCTGAAGCACCAAGGAAACTACGTACCTCAGTTTGTGTGTGTGGGGTAGGTAGATTAAGAATTACCTCGATTTTTGTTGGGTCTACTCTAATTCTATCTGCAAAAATGTAATTCCCTAATACCACACCTTCTGTCATCATCATGTGACATTTTTCGTGGCTTAAACATAACCTGATAGCGATGCACCATTCCAATACCTTCTCCAGATTATTCAAGGATTCATCGAATTCATCCTTGTACGGGGTGAAATCATCCATGTATACTTCAAGCCCTTCGCTAATCAGGTCACTGAATATGCTCAGAATGGCCCTTTCAAATGTAGTTGGAGCGTTACAAAGTCTGAAGGGTAATACTTTGTAGGAAAAGGTACCCCAGGGACATGTGAATGTCATTATATCTTGATCTTCTGGGGTAATCTGGATCTGATTGTAGTCATTGAAACCATCTACGAAAGAGAAGAATGTCTTCCCTGCCAAGGTATCCAGGGCCTAATCGATGAAAGGTAATGGAAAATGATCTTTTTGAGTATCTTTGTTTAGTTCCCTATTGTTGGCGTCAGAAGTCACTCCTGGATTGCAGCAGGAGCAGAGCCCGACGCCCATCAGTTTAATGTCACGTTTTGTTTAATGAGGTGATCAAAAGGAGGCTAACTCAAGACGATGTAGCTCTAACTCTGAAACTAGGCCAAGAATGCATGGTCAGGTGAGGTCTTGCATGAACTTCAGACAGTGAGGTGTAGTAAGGGTGAGTAGGGGGAATACTTATATCAGGGAGATGCGAAGGTCTATAGTAAACATCAGGTTTCTAACAGACTGTAGAAGAAGGCATCCAAACACAAGATCTTCTTGTGCTCAAACACAGAAAACCAGAGAATACAATAATGCACAAATAAATCCTTTATCATGACATAATTGCGATGATCCACACAAATCATTCGCTCACAAACTCTCTTAGCATGAGATGAAAATTAGATGAAGTAAGAAAGACTGTCTGTCATAAAGCAAGAAATCTCATATGTAGCTACATAACTAGAGAACTAGAGTCTGTGCTAAAACTTTACAATCGGGAGCTCTGCTCTACCATCGATAGATACAAAAAATGGCCAAAATGCCTACATATTCTCTTCCCCATTTCACCCAGAAGAGGTGTCTCCTCAATCACATATGGCCTGCATTCTATTGTCATACGCTACCTTAATTCTTCATGGCTCTCACCAGGGGGGTAGTTGAGCCCTTAAATGTTGAATTGGCATGTGCAGGCTTCCCTGGCGAGTTGGAGACTCAACGTGGCTTCCATGGAAAGAATCAGTACGGAGGACCATCTCGGGTGGACCTTCAGCCAGGACATCCATACCCTGTAATTAATGAGTGAAGCGAGGCTTCAGCCACCTTATGTCTTCTTCGTTTATCCTCAAGCTGGCATCGGGATTTAGATCACATTGAATCAGTGCCTGGAGAACACAATGCCCCTTCTCTTGAATCTTAATTAGGCGCCTTTGGCCTCTCTGTCAAAGTGCTTTTGGCATTTTGGGGTTCGCGGATGAGAAAGGATTAGGATTTTTCTCCTTTAAAGTCACGATGGGCGAAATGTCAGGAGGGCCTAATGGTCGCCATGTGTTCCCCATTGATTTGACGTCTCTGAACTAACCCGATAATACTGTGGGCCCAAGTTTCGATGCTATCGGGGTTTGGGGTTTCAAAATGTAAAATGGTGAGGAATGTTTACCGCTCAAACTCCCGAATGTCGACATGACATTGATGCGTGTTGTGTGTCCTTCAAATGGACGGCCCAGATAGTATTTTCTATTATAAAGGGGCTGTCCCCCCTTCACCCGCTTGCTTGATATGACCTGGTGCTGAGATCCTGGGCTTAGTTCAAAAGGAGCTTCGGAGTTTTGCTGATCGACACTTTCAAGTGCAATGGATGGAGAGCTTCCTGACTCTCGATACCCGATATGCCAACAGGATTCCACCTGTCCCAATGGGATCGGACGACCCAAATCTGATTTGAACTATTGGTGCTCCCTCTTGCGTTAAACCTTAGGCAAATCGGTATCTCCGAAAACCCGATGACCATCGATCTTCTTTGTAAATAGATCTTGGATGCTGCCAACGCTATTTTGCCCGCTCGCTTGCCTTTCTATTGGAAAAATAGAGAATCTCCTGTGTTGCGCTTGGGTACTTCCTGAGAAACCTGCAGACCTGGGTGCTTTTACACCTAAGAAAAAATAATCGCTAACATTAGGCTCCATGGGGGATAGAGTCATCCCTGTGATGCTCTAAGAACTGATTCCGCAGCTTCAGTGCCTTGTTTTTGGGCTATGGAGTTAGGCTCAAAACATCCCGCTGCTGAAAATACAGGCCGAAAAATAAAAACAAAACAAACTAAATGTTCATGCTTACAAGAGCTTATTTATTTACAGTCCTAAGCTAATAAAACACTTTACATGGGCTAGGTGAAAGAAAACTTCCACCATAGCCATTCAAGCAGCTTCCTGGATAGAATCTCCTTCCTTCTGTCGATGATCATCAGCGGATGGTGTAACTGTGACAGTAGAGCGGTTACACTCTTCAACTCCTCCTTACAGGCTAGAGTTGAGATGAAATAGGGTGGCTCCAAGGCATAGGGAAAATTCCACTCCATGTACTTGCAGACAGGGTCATAGAATGAGTGGAAAATTCCAGAAAATGGGCGACAGACACCTTCCTCTACTACAAAATTGTTCACCTGTGGCTAAATATCTCTGATAAGCACAGGTTGATGGTGGACAACTGATGTAGTCTCACTTCTCTCGAGTGGTGGTTGCTCCCTGACTGGCTCTGGACAGGAAATATTCTGCTCCTTTGGTTCGGTCTCCCCCAGGTCTGATTCGTATTCATCATAAATAGGGACCATGGGGTGGTTCTGTTTGCTGACTGGCTCTTCAGTATCTCTATAGTGATCAAAAGTAGGATAAGCTTGCTGCTCATCATCACTATAATATATATCAAAAAGGGGTTGTCCTTCATTGATATGATCCTCCTCCAGAACAGTGATCCTGTCAAAAATTTCTGTTTCAGGGACAACGGGACCTGCTACTTCTGGCTGCTCATACATAATCCTTTTTTCTTTAATCCCAGGTAAAAATATATCGTGAGAAACCCCCTGGGGGAAAAGAGAAGAAACCTCTTCCACAACTAACCCCTCTTTTAAAAAGAGAGGGTCTTCGTCATCATGAGCAGAGCTTCTAGGAACATTTGCTTCCACCCGATGCCTAGGTAAGCCATCTACTATAGACCACATCTGCTCTATGAACTCATAATTTTCAAAAGAGGCATGTTGATCATTATGAACATCTAAAAGAGCAGGTGCATCAGAAATAATGTCAGATGCTTCCATTCCAGGGCTAACACAATTAATATCATTCAACACCTCTATTTTTTCATGTCAAATGCTTTCCTCCACAGTAAAGGCTTTATCATGGACATGGTCTTCAGGGCCAACAGAGGCTTCATGAAGCGAAGAAAACTCCTCACAACAGTTTTCAAACAAGCAATCAGCTGGATAGTAGTCTTTACAAAATGAATTGAAAGTTGTATGAAAACCTGTTAAAGAGAGGATGCTTGCAGCGGGAAGAGACTGACACCATTCAAGAGCATCTCCCTTCAATGAATACCTGAAGAGATTAATCTAGTCATCCTCATGCGTGATATTGTGTCGGTGAATAGCCTCATGGAAGTCCAGTAAATGCTCAGCTGGTTCCTCCCAACTTGTTGCATGAAATTCAGGGAGAAAATTTTCCCATTGGTCTCTATCAGGAAGTGCATTAGGAAACCCAACTATCTGGGAAAGGTCACAGAAAGCAAACCTTTGAGCCATAATTTTTTCCATATCGAAACAGTGGAGTCGCCAATCGATCCTCAAATCACGGAGTCACCAGGTGAAAGATGTGCAGCTTCAAATATGCCTGGTCCTTGTTCACCATCAAAGTCCAGATCTTAACGTTGTCATTACCCAGGAAGCTTCTCAGACTGAGAAAGTAGCTGCTGAAACCTTCTCGAGAAATCTCCTTAGGGTCGGCTTTCAGGTGTGCTAATAGTAGTCAGAGCTGAAACAATGATGTGGAAACAATGGAGTCGCCACAGTGGATTCGCCAGGTGCACAGTAGCAATCTTTAAGGGCTCTGATGTATGATGCACCTTTAGAATCAGAGGCTTAATGTCGTTCTGCCCAGGGAAAATATTCAACTTCGTCCCCGGAAATGGAACCAGAAATGTTGGCATCATAAGTCACTCCTGGATTGCAGCAGGAGCAGAGCCCGACGCCCATCAGTTTAATGTCACATTTTGTTTAATGAGGTGATCAAATGGAGGCTAACTCAAGACGATGTAGCTCTAACTCTGAAACTAGGCCAAGAATGCATGGGTAGGTGAGGTCTTGCATGAACTTCAGAGAGTGAGGTGTAGTAAGGGTGAGTAGGGGGAAGATTTATATGAGGGAGATGTGAAGGTCTATAGTAAACATCAGGTTTCTAATAGACTATAGAAGAAGGCATCCAAACACAAGATCTTCTTGTGCTCAAACACAGAAAACCAGAGAATACAATAATGCATAAATAAATCCTTTATCATGACATAATTGCAATGATCCACACGAATCATTCGTTCATGAACTCTCTTAGCATGAGACGAAAATTAGACAAAGTAAGAAAGACTGTCTTTCATAAAGAAAGAAATCTCATATGCAGCTGCATAACCAGAGAACGAGAGTCTGTGCTAAAAATTTACAATTGGGAGCTCTGCTCTACCATCGATAGATACAAAAAATGGCCAAAATGCCTACATATGCTCTTCCCCATTTTGCCCAGCAGAGGCGTCTCCTCAATCACATCTGGCCTGCATTCTACTGTCATACACTACCTTAATTCTTCATGGCTCATGCCAGGGGGGTAGCTGAGCCCTTAAATGTTGAATTGGCATGTGCAGGCTTCCCTGGCGAGTTGGAAACTCGGCGCGGCTTCCATGGAAAGAATCAGTATGGAGGACCATCTTAGGTGGACCTTTAGCCGGGACATCCATACCCTGTAATTAATGAGTGAAGCGAGGCTTCAACCACCTTATCTCTTCTTCGTTTATCCTCAAGCTAGCATCGGGATTTAGATCACATTGAATCAGTGCCTGGAGAACACAACACCCCTTCTCTTGAATCTTAATTAGGCGCCTTTGGCCTCTCTGTCAGAGTGCTTTTGGCATTTCGAGGTTCGCAGATGAGAAAGGATTAGGATTTTTCTCCTTTAAAGTCGCGATGGGAAAAATGCCGGGAGTGCTTAACGGTCGCCACGTGTTCCCCACTAATTTGACGGCTCTGAACTAACCCGGTAATACTGTGGGCCTGAGTTTCGACGCTATCGGGGTTCAAGGTTTCGAAATGTAAAATGGCGAGGAATGCTTACCGCTTGAACTCTTGAATGCCGACATGACGTGGATGTGTGCCGCCCATCCTTCAGATGGAAGGCCCAGATAGTATTTGCTATTATAAAGGGGTTGTCCCCCCTTCACCTGCTCGCTTGATATGACCTGGTGCTAAGATTCTGGGCTTAGTTTGAAAGGAGCTTCGAAGTTTCGTTGATCAACACTTTCAAGTGCAATGGACGGAGAGCTTCCTGACTCCCAATACCCGATATGCCGACAGGCTGCCACCTGTCCCGGTTGGATTGGACAACCCAAATTTGATTTGAACTATTGGTGCTCCCTCTTGCGCTAAGCCTCGGGCAACTCGGTAGCTCCCAAAACCCGATGACTGTCGATCTGCTTTGTAAATAGATCTTGGATGTTGCCAACGCTATTTTGCCTGCTCGCTTGCCTTGCTACCGGAAAAATAGGGAATCTCCCGTGCTGCGCTTGGGCACTTCCTGAGAAACCTGCAGACCTGTGTGCTTTTGCGCCTAAGACAAAAATAATCGCTAACACCTGTAATCAACACAGATTCGCTACTTCCCATTTTTCTTTGGGACGATGACTAATGGGGAAACCCATCGACTATCTAATATAGAGTATATAAAATTTGCGTCCAACAACTTTTGTAGCTCTTCTTTAACAATATCTCTGAGGTGGGGGTTCAGTCTTCTTTGCAGTTGTTGGATAGGTTGAACATCTTTCTCAATATAAATGTGGTGTGTGCAGAGTTGTAGAACAATACCTTTCATATCAGAGTACTCCCAGAAAAAATATTGTTGGTATTTAGAGAGAGTTTGGATTAGCTTTTGTTGTTGTTTCTCTTCTAGGTTGGCATTAATGTTCAAAGACTTCCCTGGTGTGATCTCAATGGATTTGCTGTTGTGAACAACGGTAGTCGGAATTTATTGTTCCATCAAATATTCTAGCGGGTCTCCCCGTGCTTCACAGTATAGAACAGCTTGGAGCATCTGGCATGTTGGGTTACTTACAGTGGTTGGGTTGTTAATAAACCCATTGATTACATCATCCTCTAGTTGATTCTTGTGCTTGAGGGCTTCTTCCATCGTGCATGGGGCACGCAGATCCTTCTCAGGATATCATGGTGGTGGCAATTGCGGGTGTATGATCGTTGGACTAGGTTTGGCTGGAGGATATAAGATGAGATTCCTTGTAACCCCTCCTCTATCAATTGTCATTGTACCTGATCAATAGCCTATGTACGCATCCGTTGTCGCAAGCCATGGTCTGCCCAATATCAATGGATGCCCTTCAAGTCCACTTCTTGGGTTGATGATGAGAAAATCTACAGGATATTCCCAAGAATCAACTAAAATGGCTATATCATGTAGTGTGCCGAGTGGTTTGACCACTGATCGATCAACCAATTGCAACATAATCGGGGTTGGGTTGAAAGAGTGAATACCCAGCGCATTGCAAGTTTCCATAGTTAGAATATTGATGGCCGCCCCCAAATCAACTAGGGTATTTGGAAAGGAACAACCCTGAATCTGGACTGTTACTATGGGGCTCCTTAGATCTGCATATTTAACTGGTGTTTCTCTACCCAAAATTAGATCAGATAAGGCTCCCACTACATGAACTATTGATGATGAATTTTTTATTTTTTTGACAGGCTTCCTCCCACATAGCTCCTTGATTGTCTTTGCATAGATCGGTATGTCTTACAGGGCTTGTAGGAGTGGAATTTTGATGTATAAATTCCTGAGTTCTCCTACAATGTCGAAGTCAGGATATATGGTGGGTCTCACTATCATCAGTCTTTCAGGGAACGGATGGGAGGGAATTGCATCCTTATCAGAGTCTTATGATTCGACTGTGTTCCTCTCTTGCTTGATTTCTTCTATTATTACCACAGTCGAGGGTGTTATTGTTGGTTGTTTTTTATTCCTTTGTTCTTGGGGAACATTATTAGGTTCGGGGGAGATGATGCGCCCCGATATTAACTGAAGTTCATTGCACCCTACTAGATTGATTTCCTCTTCTCCACTTTCCATAATCTGGACGAGCCGAGCTGGTCTGTTATTGGGATTCGGGTGGGGTTGGGCAGGTAATTGAGGGTGCAATTGTGATTGGGGAAATGGGAGTGGAGTTTGTAATGGAGGTTGGGTTTGAGAGGTCATCCCCATAGGTTGGTTATTCATCCCCATGGGGTGTTGCCAGTTCTGGTTCCAATTTGGGTTTTGGTCAGTCGAGTTAGGCCATTGTGGAGGGTAGGTATTATTCAATTTTTTCCAGGATGAGGTGGGGTATTGTGAATTTGACCAATTGGAACTTGTAGTTGGTTGATTTTTCCAGTTGGGGTTTGTGGCAGGTTGGTTTAGCTAGGTAGGAATTGCAAGTGGATATTGTTGGGGATTCTAGTTCTAATTAGTAAATGGATGACCCTACCATGTGCTGCCAAAATTTTGTTGTTGATTATACTGTCCAGGATTCTGCTGTTGATTGTACTTTCTAGGAAAGAAAGAGGAAGGGTCCTAAAATGTATTTTGAGGCCAAGATTGCCACTGATGACATTGAGCCATCAGATATAATGGTTTTGTTTCCTCTTCTTCTTCTTTGAATACAACTTTCAATCCAGGGAGTGATGGGAATTCATCTGTGTCGTGATCCTTGGCGCAAATAGTGCAAACCCGAACTATATCCAAGGGGCATTCCCTTGGACCATGTTTCTTTCTGCACCTATGGAAAAATATAGCCAAGGTCCGCTCTGACTCTACCTTTTTTTATTTGGCCTACAATACATCCAATTGTGTAGTCAAAGTGCTCAAAATATATGTTTTAAAGTTTTCTAGGAGATTACCGACTTCAGCTCACGTAACACCCACGCAGGACATATTGTTATTTCTTGTGACTTGGTCCGTGTACTTCCTCGTGAGCACCTGATACACAATAGAATAATATCTTCATAAGTTTCCTGATAAATGTCACCTTTCCCCATTAAATTCAATATTTCTACCCATTCATCTCTCATGCCTTTGATCAGATTTTCTTTGAGTACTTCACCTGGTAATGTACCATAGGGTGATCTTTGCAAATTATACTGAAATCTTTCGACATATTCTTCTAATGATTTATTTTATTTCACGGTCATTTGAAAAATGTCATCTTTTAGGTCTCTGGTTCTGCAATAATCCTAATATTTTAACAAGAAGGTTTGTTTCATCCGGTCCCATGAATTAATGGTTCCACCTCCCAATCCCATGAACCAACGTAGGGCTTCTCCCTTCAAGGTAGAGGGGAATAGTTTTAATTTTGGGGTTCAAAGGTGTAATCATATCCTCTACATAGGACATCAAATTCAAATAGGAATGCATATGGGTCTTCTAAAATCAGTCCATAGAAGGTTGGCAGGTTTTGTAAGGGGATTGCTTTCATGGGGGCATTGGAAATTGGATCAACTATTGGATACTCCAGCGTGGAGGTCTGGGGTTGTTGTTGATATGGTTGTGCCATTTGATAAAAAATGTGCCAAAAATTTTTAGGACGTTCTTGATTCGGGTATTCTATTTGAAATTGTTGATTATTTGGTCTTCCAAGGAATTTGATTGCACTCCCTTTATCTGGGATTTTGGATATGCCTTCTTCTTTCGTAGGAGACTCAGGATCAGGTGGTAGTGGTGGTGGGTATGCCTTGGCAACCCCTCTAGTTTCTCCTATTCCCTCCTCCAAATTATTACAGCTTCCCTCTTCTAAGGGGTTGAGCGGTGGGAGATCTGTATTCTGAAAGCTCTGCTCGGTCCCTTCAGTTTTTCTATGAATCTCAGCGTGGGCCGTAGTTGGTGAAACTATTACCTAAGGGATTTGGGTGGGTCCTTTCCTAGGTCCAACCGAAGCTTGAGATTCACCCTTTTTTATGATTGAGTTTATGAAAGTGCTTCTTCCAGGGATCACCAAACCCTAGGTTTTGGTAAATTTTGGTGGGGGTTTTGGTTTTTCAAGATCCTTTTTTCTAGTCATACACACTTCACACAACAACAAAAGAAAGCACCTATGAAGCCTCTTAAGTGTCAACTGGAGGTAAGCATTAGCATAAGCATTTTACTTATTACCTGTGTAGGTTCTTACCTTTCGTCTTCAATACCTGGTCCTCTAGGGACACAAACTATGCTACCTTTGACATTCTCCCCGGCAACGGCGCCAAAATGTTGGTGTCTAAAGATGTCCTAAAAACAACCTTAGTTTAACATTAATTTATCAACCCGGTGATTCATCTTTTATCTCAAGAATATCAACAAAGTCTATGCAGGTAGCCTAAAATCCTGTAGTTAAACCAGATCTGAGTTCATCAACAATCAATTTCCTCAAACGTTCACCAAAGATTCTAAGGACTAAATGGAATTGAAATATGATTACTAAGATGCTGCAAAATGGAAAGGAACTAATTAACCTATTGAATTCACTTAACTAGAAAGCAGTGATTGAATCTAAGTAAGGACTTACAAAATTAACTATTAATTATGAATTCTGATTACTGGAAAATAAATAACGAATTACTCTATCTACGGAAAGAAAAAACAATTATAATCTAATCGGAAGGGACAACTAATGTAAATTTAACCGAAAGGAACAACTATTATAACTTTAACCGAAAGGAATAACTATTGTAACTTTAACCAAAAGGAACGACAATCATAAATCTAAGGAAAAGGAACAACGTGAATGAAAATGTGAGGAATTGTCAAGAAATAACTTCAGAAATGGAAATCATAACAACAATCATTAATACTTGAGGGAAATGTATGTCTTCTATATGAAAATAATCATAAAATCATTAACACACTTATGCATTTATGAATCACAAAATAGAAATCAAACTTTGAACTGATACTATTATAGAACGAGACAATAGCTCCTTCAGACTGGGCCCCCGATCTTCAGAAGTAATGCTACGAGAAACTCAGAGCACAGAAATGATAAAAACACTCAAAAGTTTCATTGATTCCATGGCTAGTAAAACATTTACAAAAAATTGCTTGCGCAGAACAATTCTGAATCTAAATGCTTGAATGTGTTTTTTCCCCTTTTTTCTGGATCTATTACCCTCTTATATATTACAATAGTTTGGGTAAATCAAGCTATCCTGAGGATCGAAAGATCCTCAGGATTGATTTACTATTATAAAGTTACAATATAGACAATGCATTATTTTCAAAACTGCTTTGCGCCTAAAAAGTCTTCAACCTCCAATAGCTTGCGCATAGCCAAAATCTCCTTAGTTATCTTTGACAGTTATTTATCCAATTCTGCAACAAAATCAAACCATTCCAATCGTAATTTAGAATATATTTAATAAAACTTTAATAACAAATATAAGAGACACATTAATCATATTCTTTCCTATCTATCCCTAACTATCTAAAGAATCAATCAAAATCATATCATGAACTGTGGGAAAAAGGAAGATATTTATACCTTTTTCGTAACCCAACACTCTTTACATTTTCAAAATTAAAATTTGCAAAAAGATTCCCCTAAAAGGGATGACGTCGAGCCCTAATTAGCCTCCAAGTGAGATGTTTGGCCACTAGAAGAAGTCATTAGGCCTCCAAAGGCCATGGACAAAGCCACTTAGTGCTCTAATGGATGGCAAGAGTCTCTCTCTTCACCAAAACGTTCCAAATCATCATCAAATCATCACCACCTTCACGAAAACCTAGCCCCCAAGTGTGATGTCATGCCCTAAAGGTGACGTTATGAGCCTCCAAGGTAAAATGTTGGGCAACAGGGGGCTAGTTCTGCTTCCTCAAGGTGCCTGGATTCGTTACCTCATGGAGCAAGACCTGTTATCCTCTGAGAGCCAAGATGATGTAGTGAATGGTGCAACCATCGATATCATGGTGATGAGTGGTGTGATGTGGGGCTCTTTCAGCTACTTTGAATCTTAGTACTCCATGTTTGTAACCTAAGGGCCTCGAGACATCATCTCCTTAATTATCCCTAGAAATGGGGGGATAACAATGTGGTTGGTAGTTTGTTGTATGCAATGGTTTATACTAGACTGGACATTGCACATGCAATGGGAGTTCTGAGCAGATATGTCAAAACCATGGAAGGAACATTGGACATTAGTAAAGAGGGTTTCATATATTAGCATGTCACTACTACTTATGAATTGTGCTACCAAGGAAGACCAGGATTGGACTGAGTGTTGGACATACAAGGGTTTGTTGATGCATATTGTGTTGGAGATATGGATCACAAAATATCTAAAGTGGGTATGTGTTTAACCTATTTGGAGGAGAAATCAGTTGGATGATCAAAATATAGGCTATAGTGGCATTATCCACTATAGAAGTTGAATACATGGAAACCACTCATGCAAGCAAGGAAGAAATATGGTTACAGAGATTGTGTTCAAGTATCGGGTTGGTACAACAAGCAGTAAGATTATATTTTGATAGTCATAGTGAAATCTTCCTGCCAAAGAACCCAACTAGTCATTTGAAGACAAAGCATATTGATTTTCAGTATCACTTTGTGAGAGATGTGGCTGAAAACAAGAAGGTGTTGTTGGAGAAGGTTGACACATTGAAAAATGTTGTAGATTTATTGACAAAGTTTGTGAGGACCGATAAGTTCTCCTAGTGTAGAGAAACAATGGGAATTGCTTCCTTGTATTGTTGACTATGTAATCTTGTGACCCCCTGTGTGCAAAGAAAACAACAAGTGGGAGAATGTTGGGTGTTGCCCCCCATGCCTAGGGATATCTAGAGGAGACTATCTCTCATGGCCCACAATGAAGACAGAGATCCCGAAAATGATGATTATCAACATGTCCACTCATGGCATCCCAATAGCCCCCCTAGAGATGCCTCTTTCACTGTTGGATTACTGAGAGGGGGGGTGAATCAGTGATAATGTAATTATAATCCTTTTCTTCAAATGTTATATCAATGTAGAATTATTATCCAATAATGAGCAATAATAAATAAACAATCACACACATACACAGTACACCAGTGTTTTACGTGGAAACCCAAATTGCGAGAAAACCACGAAATGTTTTTTCTTATATGTCTTGAAGAATTACATTCATTCGAAGCACCAACTTCCTTTGTTTTCCAACTGCAACTAGAAGGAGGCTCCAACCCCCTAGTTTCTCAAGCTACAACCTGAGGGAAGCTCCAACTCCCCAAATCTCTGGCTACAACTAGAATGAGGCTACAACCCCCAATGTTCTCTGGATACAACCGAAAGGTGGCTACAATCACCTGTCCTTGCCCCATCTTGCCACCCTGAAGTAGAGGTAGAATGATGGAACCACTGTCACACTATCACTGTGAGATATACCATTGTAAACCTATACCAATAAATCTAAACCATGCATCAACTATGCATCAACCTGTACCATAAACAAGTGCATCAACCATGCACCAACATGTAATCAACCTGTACCATAAACAAGTGCATCAACCATGCACCAACCTATAATCAACCTGTACCATAAACAAGTGCATCCAACTATGTACCAAGTATGTTCCAATCATGTGTCAACTACTCATCAACTATGAATCATCAATATGTACCAACATCATCAACTATACACTTCATGCATGTGTCAACTCATCAACTACTTGTCTCAACCATGTACTCAACATGTGCCACAACCAAAAGCCCTCATCAATTTCATCATCCAAATCTGATTTGTATCTCTGTAATAGACCTGGTTTATATGATCACATTTCTGCAAACCTTCCTTGACTTTAAAAATAAGAGACTAGCATTTTCATCAAACTTTTCTGTAGTCCCACATGCCTCGTTTTGGATTAGTCAACAACCCTAACTTGAAGTAATCATAACTTTGAACCTGTAATGTATAAAGATCTAAAACTGATACACAATTTTATTCAGTGTGTTTTATGTAATTCCTCCAAGTGGAACTACTTGGAACCTCTCAGAAAACGAGTTATAGAAAAAATGACATACCTTGTTGAATTATGGCTTATTCGAGAGAGCGAACTTGTAGAGCGTGCCCCGAACAAAATATTTGATGAAATGATCTAAAACTATTACAAACCATACTAAATACAGTACCCTAACCAACACATTTTGTCTCACTAAATTTGGATCTGTTATGAAGAAGTTATGACATTTTTACCTGAAACACCTGATTTTGACTAGTTTCAGGACTGGCCACAAACCCTATTTTCCACAGAGTGTAACTCTAAAAATACAATGGCCCACAAGATGAATTTTTAACCACATATACTTGGATATGCTTTCTCACTTTCATAGCAATTTTAGGATCTGAATAATTATAGAAAATTTTTTATAGTGAAAATGGTGAGATGACCTGAAAATAACATACCTTAGAGAGCACCATCAAAAGAATTTATCCTTCCTTGCATTTCAGCCTTCTTTTCTTCACTTTCCTCAGAATTTAGGCTTAGATATCATTTTTATACCTAAAACACATATATATATTCAATATTCTCAAGTTTGATTCAAATGAGAGAGCCTTGCCTCTTATTTATACTTTCCAAGTAGCTTCCTTAAAAACATCTTCTAGGTCACTTGGCCCCACTTTCCTTATTTTAGGGTTGGGTCCACTTCTAATTTCTCCATTAAAATTATT
>ML783842.1:1112085-1172685 GCA_009831015.1 Picea engelmannii
ACATCTTCTAGGTCACTTGGCTCCACTTTCCTTATTTTAGGGTTGGGTCCACTTCTAATTTCTCCATTAAAATTATTATTGAAATAATTTATTTTGTATTCACTTTGAATTATAATACACTCGTCACTTCACTTTATTATTTACTTTTTAAAATCTCTTAAACCAGTTTGATTACTTTGACCTTTTGGGGCTTCTAGATGACATATGAGGGTCCTCCAACTTCGTAAGGCCATAACTCTCAAACCGTGAGGAGTTATGTGACGTTATACATACCACCAGAAATGGAATGACATGTAATATCCATATATAATAGTATTATCTGAAAATATATCATAACTCATACCGTTACCCATCAAACAAACTTGGGTCCATTACCCAAACCTGGGGTCTCCAACTTCTCAGGGCCATAACTCTCTAACCGTGAGGAATTATGTGACATTCCACATACCACCAGAAATGAAATGACAAGAAATATCCACCTAGGATATTTTCCCTGACAAATTCACTTTCCTTCATCTCATTATTCCACAATTAAGCATGGGTTCTCTTACTCCACAAAGCATCTTCCCATGAGGGCTTTCACCATAAGGGGACCACTTTGGAGTTCAACCATATTTACCTCTTATCAACCATGAAAAAAAAATAATGAGTCATATTTAAATAAAACAATATTGGGTCCATTACCCAAACCTTTGTGCTACGGGTCTTTCTTCAAGGGTTGACATCAATGACAACCAACCTTAATCAACATTCACTATTGATCAACAAAGCTTATCACATCCAATTAGCACAGTCTTTGGGAGATGGTAAGCCAATTTCATCATGAGGTAGATTATTCCTTCTGTCATATGAAGTGTTATGCTTAATAATCTAGGCATGTGAATGAGGATCATTGGTTGAGGTCGGATAATGAATCATAATCTCAAGAAGTTATGTTTGTTTCCTTGTTTCACCTTGGTGGCCATAGTTTGTACTCTAGTCTTGTGTTGTCACCTCCAAGGAAAAGGGGTATTACTCAGGGTCCCTCACAAGGGTAACATTCTATTTCCTCGCCATACACTTAATATCTTGGAGCCTGTCATGGTGATCTGGTAATGGGTTTGAAAGGGGGCCCCTATTATGTCTAGACAACTTAATGTTGGTGGGGATCACTTAAGTCAACATGAGATTAAGTCACAACTATTGGAAATTAAGACATGAGATTAAGTCCCCACCTTTAGATATAGATCTTGAGGAGAATATCTAAGGGATAGGATCAAATAAGATAAAAGTTAGGGTTATAATACACTAAGAAGGCTTCACTTCTCACATCTCCAAGAGAAAGTCGACCAGCTGAGAAAAAGGGCGGTGATTCTTGAGAGATTGAGTGACAGGTTGAGTCAAACCTGTCCAGAAGGAGTTGAGCAAGGTTTAGAGTAGACCAAGTTGAGTCATCTCAAGAAGGGAGGGGTCGAGCAAGGGATCAAGTACCCTTCAAAGTGCATAATATCTGAATGAGGGTGGAGGCACAATCTACCAAGGAGAAATCTACCCACCCATAAATCGTACCAAGAAGTTGGAAGTCCATACGATTGGCATGGATGGAGTAAAGCATCCAAGAAGGTACAGTACAGATGTATTACACCAATAGAGTGAGTTTACTACAGTCCAACATTAAAAAGAGATAGCTAGAGCTGCAACTAGAAGGTGCCATAGAGTTGTACAGCTACCAAACAAGAGACCTGCGACTGTACGAAGCCATACAGCCTCCTTAGCTAGTATAACTATGACAATTTTTGTATGTATTCAAACCTATTTAATAAGGTTTTCTTGAGAGGAGTGGGGTTTCCATAAATATTTTTGCTGGTATCTTTTGTGTGGATGCTCTAAGTATTTCACTATTAATGATCATAGCATAAAATGTGTGTTTTCTAGCCTGCTAATCAGATCTAATAATTTCTGTGTTTGTAGGTTTATTTATGAATTTATGTTATAAAGTTTACATAGTATCAGAGTTGAACCTCTAACCGCCCCAAAAGAGTTGTTGAAGCTTAGTACTATAGAGACAAGGAAGGGAAAGTCGACCCAGCTATCACATAACCCCTGTTAGCCAAGTCAAGCTTCTTTCATCAGAATGGTGAAGTTTTGACCTTGAGAAAGGGTGTTGTAGGGTCTACGACCCCTCCAAGTTGAAGAAGAAGGGATTGTGAAGAGGGTCAAACCGTTCAGTCTAAGAGGGAGCAAGTTGCAGCTGGCTCGAGATTGCTCAAGAGGTGTTGAGTTGAGAAGGGTCTTTAGAATAGGATAAAGTTGAGTAGCAAGATGACTACAAATCTCTAGTATGAGGATAGATTGGATGGTGCTCCCAACTACATACAGTGGAAGTACAGGATGAAGAATGCTCTTCAAGAAAGCAAGGTATGGGGTATTGTTGAGAAGGCTTCCACAATCCCCACTGATCCTAAGGTAAAAGAATTGCATTATGTTCTAGAGATAAAAACTCAGAGTATTCTCCTAGATGGGGTGAAGGATCACCTCATACCCAATATTGTTGAGAATCAAACAGCCCATGAGATGTGGTCACATCTAAAGGGAATGTTTGAGGCTAAACATGAGAGTAGAATCATGGCACTCAAGGAGAGACTTCATCACACAAGGATTACAAAAGGGGAAGGTGTTGCAACCTATCGCACCAAGGTGAAACGATTATTAGATGAGCTTCTAGCAGTAGGAGTAAATATCTCCCCAACAAAGATGGTTAGATCAGCCTTGAGAGGCTTCCCAAAGGAGTGGAACCCCTTTATTGTAGGAATAGTAGCCAGAGAAGACCTACCAGACTGGGATAGGTTGTGGAATGACTATTTTCAAGAAGAAATCAGAAGAAGTAGGGATGTATATGAGGATGTAGAGGAGGAGCATATTTCTCTCACCTCCAAGAGGGGAGCCAGAGGTAGGAGAGGACCAGATTCTAGAGGAGGAGCCACAAGTGGTAGGGAGAAGAAGGATCTCTCACACGTTCCATGTTATGTGTGTGGAGAATTCGGGCATTATGCCAGTCAGTACTCTCAAGCCAAGAAGGGAAAGGGAACTAAGGGTAGGAAGCATCAAGTGGTTTCTTTGGCAAAAGAGGAGGATTAGGATGAGAAAGAGGAGGAGTAACAGTTGTCTGCCATAGATAACCAGATTTCCAAGATGTTAAAGGATGAGTATACACTCTTCCTTGACTCAAAATATAGGTCTAGACATGGGTGGTACCTAGACAGTGGTTCCACTTATCACATGATTGGGGAAAGACATGCATTCCAGGATTTCTTAGCTCAAGGTTTGGGTTATGTTAGATGTGGTGTACACTCTAGCATGGTTGTAGTCCGAGGAGAAAGGATGGTGTCACTACAAATAGAATCAGGTATGTGAGTTAGTGTACTCTCAGTCTCACCCTTGGAGGATCAAGGCTACAGTGTCAGCTTCTTTGGTTGTGCTGTGAACATTTACTCTGTCAAAGGGCAGGCACCAAGACCACCTATGATGATAGGCATCAGTGAGGATCGACTATACAGGCTGTGGGGGTAACCCATCTACAACTTCAGGTTTGGAAGTGTTGGGACAGTTGGATCACTCTTAAGAGCGCATGATACTATCCTCAGCAGCCCCACATGGTGGGAGTGGACTCAATTGGAGGAGTGGGGATACTCATATGGTCTCAGTACAAGTGGCAGTAGCAGCTACAAAGAAGAGGAGATTGAGTATCCATACTTAGAGAGGATGGGTCTATTATATTTAGAGGGAGAGACTCACAGTGATGTGAACAATGGAGGAGGAAGCTCCAGTGGCAGTATCACCCTCTCTAAGAAAGAGGGTTAGATTTTTTAGTTCGGGAAGGTACCTTCACACTAGGGGTGTCTAGTAGTGTGAAAGGGGGACCCTATTATGTCTAGACAACTTAATGTTGGTGGGGATCACTTAAGTCAACATAAGATTAAGTCCCAACCATTGGAGATTAATACATGAGATTAAGTCCCCACCGTCATATCTAGATATTGAAGAGAATATCTAAAGGATAGGATCAAATAAGAGAAAGGATAGGGTTATAATACACTAAGAAGGCATCACTTCTCATGTCTCCAAGAGGAAATCGACCAACTGAGAGAAAGGGCGGTGCTTCATTAGAGATTGAGTGACAGGTTGAGTCAAACCTATCCAAAAGAGGCTGAGTAGGGTTTAGAGGAGACCAAGTTGGGACATCGTAAGAAGGAAGGGTCCAAGAAAGGGACCAAATACCCTTCAAAGTGCAAAATAGTTAAAAGAGGGTGGAGGCACAAGCTATCGGGGAGAAATATACCCACCCAGAAATCATACCAAGAAGTTGGAAGTCCATACGATTGGTATAGATGGAGTAAATCATCCAAGAGGGTACAGTACGGGTTTATTACACCAACAAATTGAGTCTTCTATAGTCCAACATTAGGAAGAGATAGTCAAAGCTACAACCAAAAGATGCCATAGAGTTGTATGACTGCTAGACAAAAGACCCGCGACTATACAAGGCCATTCAGGCCATACAACCTCCTTAGCTAGTATAACTGTGACAATTTATGTATGTATCCAGATCTATTTAATAAGGTTTTCCTCAAAGGAGTGGGGTTTCTAGAAATATTCATGCTGGTATCTTTTGTGTGGTTGTTCTAAGTATTTCACTGTTAATGATTATAGCATAAAATGTGTGTTTTCCATCCTGCTAATCAGATCTAATATTTTTTTTGTTAGTTGGTTTATCTATGAGTTTATGTTATAAAGTTTACAGGTGTTAGATCTAAAGTGAAGGTGAGATCTAAATCTCTTCCCTTGATCACTTTAGAGATCTAGGATTTAGGGTTAACTCAACATAATAAAATGCAGTCTAAGTGAGAGGATGAGACACACAAGAGTGAGATCTTATTGATTGGGTGAAGAGCATCTCATCCAAGTGTGAGTGGGAAAGGTTAGAGCGAGGAGAAAAATGACAACAAGGGATATAGAAGCCAAGTAGGCTTGGCTATTTGTTGCATTGTATTTTCTTTAAATGGGCCATTTTCCCAAGATGGGAGCCCAAGGATTTTATTAATAAAATCAACTCAGATTTAATTTTCCCTTCGGGGTTTTCTTTCACTGTCATTCTACTACTGTTGGTCATGGCTCTCATAGGCTCATCCTTCTACCTATACACTTTTATCTCTCTAACTCCAAGACCATTGTTGTGTTTGAGCTAGATCCTCTGGGAAAGAACAACACTTGTCCATCCCCCCAAAAAAATGCATAGCCCTTATCCTTAATTGATGAGGATGAAAACACACTCATGGCACCCATAGAACATTTTCCACTCTCAACACATCCCCTTACTCCATTTGTAATACCACTATTCTAAATCTTTATACTACATGCCTAGTCTCTGTAGCAATCTCCATGTACAAACCTAAGTCGAACATAGTGAAGCTCTCAAACAAATCATGTGTCCCCTGTCATATGTCGATGGCTCCTGATGTATAAGAACCATGCAATCCTCCAAAGGAAATAATCCCTCCTAAACAAGTCACGACCATCCAATGAACTTATGCCCAAGTCCATCATCTAAGTCACAAAACTCCTTATGTCTATGCACACATTGCAACTGAACTTGTGTCCTCTCTCTGAAGTAGTCCCAAGTTGCAGTTGGACACTCAGTCTAGTCCACTCTAGACCTCCACATCTCATCTCTGCAAGTGTCCTCATCCTCCTAGGTCAAATACCTCATACAAGGTTTCACCTCAACTCACTGTCAAGCGTGAAACTCTCGCCCAATGAAGAATCTCTCCTCAACTTTCCATACACACAAAACTTTTCATCCATGCCAAAGAACCTGAGTTGCACCCATCACACCTCACTATGAAAATCCACTATAAGTCCGTCCATAGTATTGGCAACCCGCCACACAACATATTGTTATGAACTAAGCTCTTCTCCAATCCACCAAAACTCCCAACCTGTCACACCCCCAAGATGCAGTAGTTCCCAACTCCTCACCTGGACAACCTGCTCCATGACTCAAACCAAAGACCATCTAACCTGCTACTACCTATAATAGTCATTGCAACTCCCTCTCAAAGTTTTCACCTGTGTAGATAACTCATATCCAACTACCGTTCTCAGAACCTCAAGTTGTGATACCATGTTAGATTTCAATGTGCACCTAGACTTGGTGCACACACACCTTAGGTTTGTTCTAGGTTCTCAACAGTGTTACCATCCTTATACACACCTACAAGCATTGAGAAGTCTTCAACCCACTTGATGTGTCCTTGGAGGCACAAGCCTAAGTCCAAACCCACTATCACCTCGATATGGACTTATTCCATCTAGGCTCACTCCTAGGGAAGCCAAGGGGGGTAGACCCTACTTAACTATGTTAAGGTTGAATTAGTGATCTAGGAATTAATTTGTTTTTTTAAGGATGCCCAACCCAATGACAAGCAAATGCGAATGCAACTTTTCAAATGACAAGCAAATGTGAATGCAACTTTTCAAATGACAAGCAAACCTTCTCTTTATGACACAAAAATAGACCAGTGCCTAAAATATACCCAAGTTTAATTACAAAATTACAACATATATCTACAAAGTGAAAGACAACAAGAGATATTTATTCAATGGATTTAAACAATGAAATGACTTAGCTTCAAACAACTAATCTAAGATGAAAGAATACACTCAACACCATAAACAATGATACAACAACTCTTAAAGATATTCACAATGCATGAGATAGCATGAAATTGAAAATGCTTGGAAAAGTAACAACTTGAAAAGTAAATTGCTTTGAAAGTAAGATTGCACCACTTGAAAAGTAAATTGCTTTGAAAGTAAAGATGCACCAACTTGAAAAACAAATTGTTTTCAAAGTAAAGTTGCACAACTTGAAAAGTAGATCGCTTTGAAAGTAAAGTGGTTCAACTTGAAAAGAAAGATAACTGAAGTGAAAGCGCAAATGTAGTCAATGTAGTGTGTAGGTAAATTTTAATCAATTTTAATTCTCTCTTGAGTTAGGGGGAGTTAAGATGTAAGAGATACAATCCTAGACTATGTGACTATCCCAAATCCATACCCCTTGAACCAAAAGGAAATGTTGGGCATTCAAAAAGAAGGACAAACAAGGTCCTTCACTAGCTACTCAGGTCAGATCTAGAATGCTTGGGATCTCAACAAGAGGGACACGTAGTGCCATGAAGACGTCCATGACTTCAACCTCAAGTAGCCTCCCAAGTCACCCTATTTTTGTGATTGAAAGAATGAAAGGACTGAGAGCCTAATTAAACTACTCTCACAACCCCTTTCCCTTTCTTTCTTTCCCATATCCAAAAGTGGCAAGGGAAAGAAATACGAGGCATGGGTTAAATTACTTTCCAAAGAAAATAAATATCCTAGCCTCACGATATTACAAGTTTGGTAGAGACAAGCACAATGCAAGGTGTGGACACAAATTAATAAATTAAATAACTTGAAATGAGAATTTACAATGGCCTAGCCACACAACTTTGCCTTAAGGACAAAGGTGGGAAAAATAATGTAAATGAAATGACTAGCTAACTTCACAACAATGGCACAAGGAGGAGGACAAGCCTACCGATTGTGTACCAAGGTGGGTGAACGTAAAGGAAATAACTTAAACAGAAATAGCTAAACTAGTCACACAACCTTCTCTTTATGAGAGAAGTGGGGCAAAAAAAGAAAAGGAAAGACAAAAAATTTAGAATGATCTAGCCTTACAATATTAGAATGATACCCAAGACATTGGAGGCTCCCTTGGAGTGTTTTGAGACCCAAAATGGGCATCACTTCCCCTTGTTCTGGGAAAAATGTGCAAAAAACAACAAGCAAATGCTTGCTAGAAATGTTGCAAAACACTCAAAAAATCATTAATTTCAATTAGTAGGTAAAATATAAAATTTTAATATAAAAATATGAATGTAAAATATCATTTTTTATGACTTTCAGAACAGAAAATTGCTACAAATCAATTCATAAAGATAGAAGTGGAAGCAAAAAATTATTGGACGCTTATGTTGGCTGAATATGCAAATTTCCAGATCTAAAATTTGTTTCTTCAAACCCTTTGGTAACCTACAAATGAGTGAAAACTTGCTACAAAACCAAATGAGGAGGTGAGTATACCAAAGAGAATTTGTAAAATACTTTCCAAATCCTTTAAAATAAAATCACAAAAGAAATAGTAATACTACTATCAATTTCCCCATGCAAAATACTTTACTTGGATCTCCTAGTCTAGACAATGTAGAAAAAAAGGCACAAGAATAAAGCAAATATATCACCTCATGAAAGCATTCACAGCATCAAGAAGACTCCCAATGCACCATATATATCCTCCAAATAGTTTCTATTAATGAAAAAGAAGTTGTTGCAAATACTTGCAGCAAGATTTACAAGAAAGAATGAGAAAAAGAGAGAGAGAGAGAGTGGAAGAGATTTGGGCAGCATAAACTTGCTGTAATAATATATAGATAAATGAGGAGGGGTAGGCATTCTTTTATACTTGGGAGGGAAGAGAGACCCCTCTTGGATGAGCTCCAAATGGCATAAATCAAGGGAAAGAGGACAAAGTCAAGGAGGGCGCACTTTTAGGGTTTTGGACAAGATTAGGGCTTGAGGGCTGAGAGGGGAAGGGGGAAAATGCCTTTCACACTTACTAAACAAGAGGTTAGGCTCAAAGTGGGGCACACTTAGGGTTTTAAGTTTTAAGAGCCTTTTCCCTTTAATTTTTTATTTTGGCCAAGTAGAAGAGCAAGGGGGGCACACTTCTCCTAGGGAAACATCACTTTAAGTTGTTCGCTTAAGTGGAAAATTGTTTTTCCAACTTAGAAAAAAGGTTAGGAAACCTTTCCCACTCTCTCTCATGTCTTTTTTCATGTTTTAAAATATTTGGCTATTTTACCTTAGCCAATTAAAAGCAATTAAATGTTGCATCTAGACTAACTTGGACTCCTTATGGAAAAAGACCTAGCAAAACTTGTCCAATTGAGATGAAATTTGGTCCAAGGGTGTAAGGGATCATGTGTCATTTTTTTTTAGTACTCATACCCCTATCGAAATCCCCAAGGACCAAATTTTTACATTTTACCTCAAAAATAATTAAAATTTCCATTAAATGAAGAATTTTAATAAATTAAAAAAAACTATCAAAACATAACGGAATTCCACAAAACTATAGAAGATGGATAGCATGGTCATTAACAACATTCCTAGACCTTAATCACCCCTTGGTCTTGATCATTAGAACACCTTTCAGCACTTTGGAGAATTATTGTGAGTGAAAAACTCAAAGATAATTAAAATGGCATGTTAGGCCAGATTAATTACCCGAGGAAAAAAAACACTCGATGAAAGGACTTCCCTAATGATAAATTCCTAGGAAACTAACCTAACATATGACTCATGTGGACCTATTACATTATTATTGGAACATACCCACTACCTAAATAATAATAAAATTTGTTCTTCCTCAAGGAACATAATCCTCGAAGTCCTACAGGAGTCTAGTGTGGGCTAGTTCTTCCCTGTTCACCTCCCTATGATCGTGGGTTAGGACCACAGGAAAAACAAACTAGACGCCTTTCACAACTCGCAACCTCACGAGTCGTGAATCAAAGGCCCTCCAATCTTCTTCACAAATCGTCGATACCCGAGATCACGAAATGGGTATAGCTTCCTTCTGTCAGCGTCCTCTACGCATGACCGCCGGCTAGGCTAAACTCTAGCTCCTCTCGCTATTCACCGCTTAATGAGGTCAATGGTTGAACTCTCGCTCCTCCCTTATGTGATCCTCCGAGACTTGAAAGTCAATGAAGGTTGACTTTCCCTTCGCACTACTCGCAACTCACCCCTTTGCGAGTTGTAGCGTCAAATCTTGGTACCTTCCCTTCACGAACCCTCAAGAGGCGATATTTACTTTTCCCTCTCGCGTTCTCGCTACTCGTGACTTCATAAGTCCAAGTGTTGAGCTTTCATGCCCTTCTCCCATGAATCCTTGAGACACGAGGAGTCAATGGAGCATTGACTCCCTTCTCTAGGTGATGCGGGTCCACCCGTCAATCACACGAGCCCCACCTTGAAGTGTTGCCATGTTTTCTCTCGTGCTTGGCTCTCAGCACTTCGCTACTCGCTACTTGGAGTGCCAAACCTTTGGGATCTTACCTCGTGAACCTCTGAGGTAGCAAGATCCCTGGATCTCTGCCACCTGTCCTCCTCGGATGGACGGTCCTGATCCTCTCGGGGCTTCACCACTCGCGACTTGGAGCATCCAAACTTTGGGCTCTTACCTCGCGAACCTCTGAGGTAGCGAGATCCCTGAATCTCTGCCGACTTTCCTCCTCGGATGGACGGCTCGGATCCTCTTTGTCCCTATTCACGAGGGCTTAACCCTCGTTTATCTACCTATAGATCTAACGACTGTCGGGTTTCCTAGCTAAGATCTGACGGTTCAAATCAATACCGATGTCGCGCCCTTTCCCACTGCTCTTTGGACATGGACAAACCAACGGTCCAGATGTTCTCATGGAGTCTGGGATTCTACGATTCGGATTTCCTCGCTATTCACAAAGATAGAGGAAAAAGGGGTTAAGGAAAATTACGCCCTCATTCATTCCTTCGATTTAACGATCGTGAATGAATGCAGATTCCTCGACAGGATCTCATCCATTGATCAATACTTATCCTTACTCTGCTACTTCGGGATTTCAAGAGGGTCATTCCTCTTCGCATAGGGTGGTTAAGACTTGCACATTCATGCCCTTTTTCTAGGTTCTTGGTAAACTTCTCTAAGGAGGGATTCTCCGTGAAGAGGTCTATTCCGGGGCATTCCTGGATACAGATAAGGGAAGACAAATTCCCGAGAACGAGCTGGAGATCTGACTTGGTTCAACTTACGCATAACTAGATTCATTTATCAATCATAAGCCATGCATGATTTTTCTGTTATAAGCATATACAACTACTAGTATTGATTAAAATACCACACAGACCTCCTTATAATGAAAACATTCACATTTTCACATCTTATGAGCATAATTATCAGAATACATATATTTCCAGATGCCATAGGCAAAACACTTATCAGAAATAACTTCAGAAGTGGGTGCAACTATTGAGAGGGGTGCTCGTTCCCACCCAACCATAGCCGTAGCGAATCCCAGTGGATTTACCACTAGCCACCCCCGAGCTGAGACCACGATGCTCTGAGACTGCGTCTCTTCATCTACCAGTGACCAGGAGCGAAGGTTGCAATCCTCCCTCTCTGTTATCACTCACTCTACGTAATCTAGAGTTCCCCTCGCGTCTGCCCTTTCAATCATCTCTGCGATACGCCTTATCCTCTCACGAGGTTGCATGTGGCACGATTACCCTCGCGCCGATCAGGCCTGATGGCTCTACGGATGGGTGGTTCACCATCCCATCCCTCATCAATCCATCCACCTACCAGCCTGCAAGGCATTGAATTTCAGGGCTAGCAAGCCGCTTTTGGTTCCCCGGCCCAGTGGAGTCCAAATACAGTATTTAATTCTTGGTGGAATTTAACGCTACCTTTTCAGGTGCCCTCCACCGCCATAGTGGTCTCTTTTTCTTCACATCCCCTCATTAGCAGTCCTGTAATAAATTTAGAATGTTATTCACATTCATTGACCTCTTCTCAAGGTCCATTTACATCACATATTCTCATTTATGAGCTTGCCATAGTTCTTGGCCAGTCTAGTTATATTTACAAGCTGGGGGAAACAGGGTGTTACAATTCCCTCCCCCTAAAAAGGAACATCATCCTCGATGTTCTTATCTACTAACATGAATTGCATGTACAGAAGTAAACAAAATTGGATATGCCAATTTCATGGCATCTTCCATCTCCCATGTAGCCTCATCTAGGCAAAAAATGTTTCCACTGCACCTTGACCTATGCAATGGTCATGTTCCGGAGCCGGTTTTCCTTTCTGTCCAATATGCTTTGGGGTTCTGGTAGAAATTCTCCCTCCGGTTCCACCTGGATCACAGACCAGTCAATTATATGATTAGCATCATGTACATATTTCTTCAATAATGAAACATGGAAAACATTATGTGCTTTTACTGTGGGAGGAAGTGTTAGCTGATAGGCTACAGGTCCCACTCTGTCTAGGACCTCAAAGGGTCCACAATACCGGGGTGCCAATTTGGCACAAGCCCCCATTTTCAGGGAACTCCTTCTGGGCTTGATTCTGAGATATACATGGTCTCCCATTTTAAACTCTCTTGGAGTTCTCTTTTGATCAGCATAACTTTTCTGTCGACTTTGAGCGGCCTTCAGATTTTGTTTTATCTGAGTCACTTGCTGTTCCATTTCTTTCAACATATCAGGTCCAATAGAAATCCTATTTACAGGATTATTCCAGCTGATTGGGGTATTGCACTATCTACCATAGAGAACCTCGAAGGGACTCATCTTTAAGGATGCTTGGTAGCCGTTGTTGTAGGCAAATTGTACCAATGGCAAGTAGTCTTCCCATTTCCTAGGTTGATGCATCACATGCATCCTTAACATATCTTCTAATATCTGATTTACTCTCTCTGTCTGTCCATTGGTTTGAGGGTGATAGGCAGTACTAAACAACAATTTCGTTTCTAAACCCGCCATCAGTGATTTCCAGAATTTGGAAGTGAATTTTGTGTCTCTGTCAGAGATTATCTCTCTCGGCATGCCGTGCAGTCGAAACACCTCTTTCATGAATACTTGTGTGATATCTATTGCCTTGCAGGTCGATTTGACGGGGATGAAATGAGAAGACTTGCTCAGTTTATCCACCACTACCATAATGGCGTCATTCTGTTTGGTTGAAGTTGGTAATCCAGTGATAAAATCCATGGAGATGGTTTCCCATTTCTATTCTGGGATGGGTAAAGGGTGTAATAGTCCTTCTGGGTGTCGATGTTCTACTTTAACCTGTTGGAATTATATGCATTGGGCCAAATATTTGGCTACGTCCTTCTTCAATCCCGGCCAATAAAATTGTTTCTGGGTGGCAGTAATCATTTTTTGGTATCCTGGGTGACCAGTGTAGGGTCTTTTATGTAGTTCATCCATGATGAACCTCTTCAAGTCATCACAATTGGGAATGTACAGTCTATCTCTGTAGGTGAGTAGACCTCCCTCAGTCATTCGATAGCCTTCGTATTTTACTCCAGTGGGTGCTTTTTGTAGGTACAAGGTCACATTTCGAACGAAGGGATCGGTCTCTTGTGCCTTTTTTATTTTGTCCTTGACATCTGTCTCATAGGTACTCACCGCTGCCAGGTGAATTGTTCCCATGCTTCTACTAAGGGCATCAGCCACCCTATTCTCCCTCCCTTTAATGTGTTTGATTTCAAAGTCAAATTTGCTAAGGAGGTCCATCCATCTAGCTTGTCTAGCATTGAGCTTGGGTTGATCAAACAAATACCGTAATCCACAGTGATCTGTCATAAGCACAAATTTTCTTCCCAAGAGGTAATGCCTCCACATTTTCAAGGCATGGACTATGGCAGCCAGTTCTAGATCATGAGTCACATAGTTGACTTCATGCTCATTCAATTTTCGGGATTCATAGAAGATCACCTTTCCTTCCTACACAAGGACTCCTCCGAGCCCTTCCTTACAGGCATCTGTGCACACAAGGAAGTCATCTTTTGGGTCAGCAATTTTTAACACAGGGACATGGGTTAGTAGATGTTTCAAGGTTTGAAATCTTTCTTCGCATTGTTGTGTCCACAGAAATTGTGTTCCCTTCTTCTGGAGGGCAGTGATTGGACAACCAATCTTGGAGAAATATTTTATAAATCTTCTATAGTATCCTGCCAATCCCATAAAGGATCTGATGTCTAAGACATCCTTTGGGGTAGGCCATTCCATGATAGACCTGATCTTGTCAGGATCCACTGCTACCCCTTCCTTGGATAGAACATGTCCCAAGTAGTGTATTTTCTTCTAGAAGAAGTCACACTTGTTGAATTTAGCATAGAGTTGATGCTCTCTTAGCACTTGCAGCACAAGTCTGAGATGCTCTTCATGTTCTTCTCTATTCTTAGAGTAGATTAAGATATCATCAATAAAAACTAGTACAAATTTATCTTACTGAGTACATTGTTCATTAAGCACATGAAAGTAGCAGGGGCGTTGGTTAACCCAAATGGTACAACCACAAACTCATAACGACCATACCGTGTCCGGAAAGCGGTCTTATGGATGTCTTCACCCTTGATTCAGACTTGATGGCATCCTGACCTCAAGTCAATCTTTGAGAAAATAGATGCACCTCCCAACTAATCGAATAGATCATCGATCCTGGGCAAGGGGTATTTGTTCTTTATCGTTACTTTATTAAGTTGTCTGTAATCTATACACAGTCTAAGGGTGCCATCCTTCTTTTTCACAAATAGGACCGGTGCTCCCCAGGGGGACACGCTGGGTCGAATATAACCCTTATCCATCATTTTTTTCAATTGCAATTTGAGTTCAACTAACTCAGGCATGCTCATCTGGTAGGGTGTTCTCGACACTAGCACCGCTCCTGGTGCAAGTTCTATTGAGAAGTCAATGTCTCTTCTCGGAGGTAGACCCGGTATTTCCTCTGGAAACACATCTCGGTATTCTCTCATGATAGGGTGATCTTCAGGGCTTGGATCTGCACCTTTGGTTGTTTTCAACACTTGTACTGCATATAGGGGACATCCCTTTCGACAATACTTCCTCATTTGTAATGCTGATATTTGTCTCACCGAGACCGGTTTTCGGATCCCTTGAAGGGTTATCCTTTTTCCTTCTTCGCTCACACATTCTAAGGTTTTATAGTAACAGTCCAGTTTGGCTTTATGGACAGTCATCCAGTCCATACCAATCAACAGATCGTATGATCCTAGGGGTAATACATTAAGGGCTGCTTGGGTGGGGAATTCACCCAACATTATTTGGCAAGATGGTACGACCTCTACCACCTTTCTTTTGGTGCCAGTGGCTAACTGTACCAACCATGGTTTAGTTTTCTTCTGTGGCAATAGTTTACACTTATCAATGGCTCTAGGGGATATGTAACTCAAATTTGAACCAGGGTCAATTAAAACAGACACCAGATGGTTGAAAATCATACCTTCTATTTCTACCACTGAAGCTTGGTGGTCATCTTGGTTATTATCCAAGGCTGCATATATCTGTGGCACACTCCTTGCCACATCATTGACTGTGGTAGCTTCCTACATGCTATAAATTTTCTGATTGTTCTATTTTCGGTGTGGACAGTCTCTCCAGAGATGCTCTCCTCCGCAATCCCAACATTCCAAAGGTTTCCTCTTTGGGTTATCAGTCTTTACTGGTATAGGTCCAGAAGTTTTATTTCTGTCCACCGAGGGAAAGTTCTGCTGGAGTACACTCTGATTTGGAAGGTTCATTCTGGGGTTCTTCTTATAGTTTTTAAATCCTGAGGATTTTCTCCCCTTTTCTGGAATCTCGAAACACTCTTTTGTTTCTAGTCTCCACGAGACTCTGCTCGATGTCCATATTGTTCATGACAATATGTTGCTTTTCGAATAATGTCTTCTAAGGTCTTTGGCTCGTCGAATTCGATTCGGTTCCAGTATTCTTTGGGTAGCCCACTGATGAAGCGATGTGCCTTCACCTTCTCTTCTTTGATGTAGGGTACATATCTCAATAAGTCGAGGAATTTGTTGACATACTCCTCCATAGTAAGTTGTCCCAGTTTGAGTTCATAAAACTCTTTAGCCTTCTCGTCGAAATACCTTTCCAACAAGCACTTCTTCCAGAAGTACTTCTCAAACTGTTTCCAAGACAAGTCCTCCTTACGGACCCCTTTCATATTTTTAAGGTCTTCCCACCAGATGGAAGCTTTTCCATTCAGATTGAAAGTGGCCACTCGGGCCTTCAAGTTCTCTGAAAAATCATGGACTCTGAAATATTTCTTCAGCCCAAGTAGCCATGCCTCGACTTCCTCTCCCTTCTTTATCTCACCATCGAAGGAGGGAGGTTTGGCCTTCCTGAATTCTTCAAATTTATGACTCTTGGAAGTCTTTTGCTTCTTCTATTTCTTTTGAGAATAGGAACTGGTCCTGCTGCTGGAAGAGCCTTCTGAATCACCAGCTTCCTTCTCAATGGAATCGTCTGGTACTGGTCCTTTACCTCTGGGGTGTACCTTTCTGGATGTGCTTCTCTCAGTGTGGCCACTGACACGACCACGATTCTACATCTCAGGTTCATGCTGCATTTTTTGTTGTAGGTTGGATAAGCTCTGTAGTAGAACTACATTAATTTCAGTTTGCTTTTCTTGTTCTTTCATCATCCTTTCATTATCGGCCTTGCAGCTTTGCAATTCGACCATGAGACTCCTCACACTCTCAGCTAGGCTTGGAGGGGTTCCTATTGCTCTTCTTTCGTCAGACTCTTCATCTCTATTGTGGGAGCCTTCTCCCACCTCTTGGTGAGTCACCATACTCCTCGTTTGTAGATTCCCATGGTTGATCGTCCGCTTGACAGAAAAGACAAACACTGGTTGTTATTCAAGAGTTTAAATTCATTTTTATAAATGGTGCATAAATTCATAACTTCTTTCACTTGCATACACAGTCGGATTCTCATTTTCCCAATTTTAAGTAAGGGGATTACTCCTCCATAGGAGTGTTTTGAACGAGGTTTATGTGCGACTCGTGCATGAGCCCAATCAGACCAAGTGTTGTAACCATTCTCTGATACCAATTTGTAGCATACCCACTACCTAAATAATAAAAAATTTCGTTCTTCCTCAAGGAACAGAATCCCCGAAGTCCTATAGGGGTCTAGTGCGGTCTAGTTCTTTCCTGTTCACCTCCCTATGATCATGGGTTAGGACCACAGGCCAAACAAACCAGGCGCCTTTCACAACTCGTGACCTCGCGAGTTGTGAATCAAAGGCCCTCCAATCTTCTTCACAAATCGTCGATACTCGAGATCACAAAATGGGTATAGCTTCCTTCTGTTAGCGTCCTCTATGCATGACGACTGGCTAGGCTAAACTCTAGCTCCTCTCACTATTCACCGCTTAATGAGGTCAATGGTTGAACTCTCGTTCCTCCTTTATGCGATCCTCCAAGACTTGAAAGTCAACGAAGGTTGACCTTCCCTTCTCACTACTCGCAACTCGCCCCTTCACGAGTTGTAGCGTCAAATCTTGGTACCTTCCCTTCAAGAACCCTCGAGAGGCGATATTTACTTTTCCCTCTCGTGTTCTCACTACTTGTGAATTCATAAGTCCAAGTGTTGAGCTTTCATGCCCTTCTCCCGCGAGTCCCTGAGACACGAGGAGTCAACGGAGCATTGCCTCCCTTCTCTAGGCGATGTGGGTCCACCCGTCAATCATGCGGGCCCCACCTTGAAGTGTTGCCATGTTTTCTCTTGTGCTTGGCTCTCGGCACTTCGCTACTCACGACTTGGAGCGCCCAACCTTTGGGCTCTTACCTCACGAACCTCTGAGGTAGCGATATCCCTAGATATTTGCCACCTGTCCTCCTCGGATGGACGGTCCTGATCCTCTCGGGGCTTCGCCACTCGCGACTTGGAGCATCCAAACTTTGGGATCTTACCTCGCAAACCTCTGAGGTAGTGAGATTCCTGGATCTCTGCCACCTGTCCTCCTCGGATGGACAACTCGGATCCTCTTTGTCCCTATTCATGAGGGCTTAACCCTCGTTTATCTCCCTATAGATCTAACGAATGTCGGGATTCCTAGCTAAGATCTGACGGTTCATATCAGTCCCGATGTCGCGCCCTTTCCCACTGCTCTTTGGACGTGGACAAACCAACGGTCCATATGTTCTCATGGAGTCTGGGATTCTACGATTCAGATTTCCTTGCTATTCACGAAGATAGAGGAAAAAGGGGTTAAGGAAAATTACGCCCTCATTCATTCCTTCGATTTAACGGTCATGAATGACCGCAGATTCCCCGACAGGATCTCATCCATTGATCAATACTTATCCTTACTCTGCTACTTCGAGATTTCAAGAGGGTCATTCCTCTTCGCACAGGGTGGTTAAGACTTGCACATTCACGCCTTTTTTCCAGGTTCTTGGTAAACTTCTCTAAGGAGGGAGTCTCCGTGAAGAGGTCTATTTCGGGGCATTCCTGGATATAGATAAGGGAAGACAAATTCCTGAGAACGGGCTGCAGATCTTACTTGGTTCAACTTACGCATAACTAGATTCATTTATCAATCATAAGCCATGCGTGATTTTTCTGTTATAAGCATATACAACTACTAGTATTGATTAAAATACCACACATACCTCCTTATAATGAAAACATTCACAATTTCACAGCTTATGACCATAATTATTAGAATACATATATTTCCAGATGCCAGAGGCAAAACACTTATTAGAAATAACTTCAGAAGTGGGTGCAACTACTGAGAGGGGTGCTCGTTTCCACCCAACCGTAGGCGTAGCGACTCCCAGCGGATTTACCACTGGCCACCCCCGAGATGAGACCACGATGCTCTGAGACTGTGTCTCTCCATCTACCAGTGACCACGAGCGAAGGTTGCAATCCTCCCTCTCTGCTATCACTCACTCTGTGTAATCCAGAGTTCCCCTCACGTCTGCCCTTTCAATTGTCTCTTCCATACACCTTATCCTCTCACAAGGTTGCATGTGGCATGATTACCCTCACGCTGATTAGGCCTGACGACTCTATGGATGGGTGGTTCACCATCCCATCCCTCATCAAGACATTCACCTACCATCTTGTGAGGCATTGAATTTCAGGGCCAGTGAGCCACTTTTGGTTCTCCGGGCCAGTGGAGTCCAAATACGGTATTTAATTCTCGGTGGAAGTTAACGCTACCTTTTCAGGTGCCCTCCACCGCCATCATAGTCTCTTTTTATGCACATCCCCTCATCAACAGTCCTGCAATAAATTCATAATGTTATTCACATTCATTGACCTCTTCTCAAGGTCCATTTACATCACATATTCTCATTTATGAGCTTGCCATAGTTCTTGGCCAGTCCAGTTATATTTACAAGCTGGGGGAAACAGGGT
Source organism: Picea engelmannii (assembly GCA_009831015.1). Lineage (NCBI taxonomy): Eukaryota > Viridiplantae > Streptophyta > Pinopsida > Pinales > Pinaceae > Picea > Picea engelmannii. The sequence continues at coordinate 1,131,173 of ML783842.1, forward strand.
GTTACAATTATCCTACACAGGGTAGCGGACATTTTGATTACATATAAATATGTGTCAGGGGAAAAATTGTCTGCTAAGACATAAGTCTTCAAAAAAAGGTTGCACCTTCAAGTACATAGCTTCATGATATATGACGTTGATCCCTAGTCGAAATAGGTGGTCAACAAATAGTATAGACAAATATTACACAATTTGAACTGTGAACATAAACACACTGAGATGCCTAACAACTTAGCACAATGGAAAATAAACCAGCAATTTGATCATACACAAGTACATAGGAAATTTAATGCCCAAAATATCTTGTTATCAAATCCAGAACAATAGGCTCCTGTACAAGGGACAATGGATCGAATTTGCATAAAGGAAAGATACCAAAATCACTTACAAAACCACTGCAGAAACCCTCTTGGTTTTTGTGTCCAAATCTGTTGCTATGAGGTTGAGGCTTAGGGCATCCTTTGCCCCCTCAAACCCTCCAATGCCTTTGCAACTAAGCACCTTTAAACAAGCCCTTTCCTTAGTTGTTGGTCTGGCTATGACAACCCTCAATGGTTGTCCCAAATTTACTCATTGTTGTACTAGTTGACAACTACCTGTACCTGTTGTACCATCATCCTAGGCACCAGTGGCAGCCTCTCCTAGTAGTGCCAAACCCTCCTATAGGCTTGTTGTCACCTACCTTTGATAGGTCGAGGTTCCCACAAGTCTGTGGTTGCCTCCCTTGCTTGGACGAATCCTTCCCATAGACTTGTGGCCTGCTTCTCTCATCAGACCGAGCCAACAAAGGGCAAGACGAACCCTTCTCTTACTATGGCTATTCTCTCTTTGGTTGTTCAAGCTCCCTCTATGTTGTGACTACCTCTCCTAGGTTGGTCAAGCCTTCAACTGATCAATGGAATCCCTCTAAGCACTATCCACAACCCTCCTCTACACAGGTCAAGTCTCCTCTAGCCCTACGACTACTCTCCTCTTCACAATACCTACCCAAAACAAAGAAAAAAACAAACTAGAGGCCTCACTCAGCCCCTCTCCATGGCTGGCTGCATTCACCACACTTCTCTTCTCTCCAATATGAAATGTTACAATAACCTTATATTTCACCTCTCACCTAGATCTCCTTTTATACAACTCAAAGGGGGTGTGTGAGAATCCCTTAGACAACTCAACAGTAAATGATAATGATTAATTGCTCCATGTGGGTGTGAAGCCCCAACATAATCCCACAAAGCCCACCATCAAGCCCAGGAAGCTCTAGCTTCAATCCAAGGGCATTTCAAACAAACAAAAAGTGAAATCTAGGGCCAACGATGATTCCCACATGCCTGAAAACATGGATACTTGTGGGAATACCTACCGAAGTTACAAAAACAACATAAGGTCCAACAAGAATCCATCGTGCTAGTTCCATTTACAGGTGCATCCAAGTTTTCACAGTGATCGAAGCTTGCTACAGAGTTAGTTTCACCAGATTCAAAGAAATTGCTATTTTCAATAGTTCTATTTTCTAGAAACCATAGTTGTAGGCCCCAAATGTCACATATTGTTGTTCCTTGCAAGCTCAGAATGTTGATGACCCTATTTTGAGGGACATGCAAGCAATTTCACAACACTGCTACTTTTAGCAATTAGGTTTTCACAACTTTGGTGTCGATTCTGAGCATATATTTGGGTTTCTTGCAGGAAAATCAATCTAATGAGACTACTTTCATTGACATGCAAGACAAGGCTATTTTTAGCAATGTCTCTTTTTAGTTGTGCTATAATTGGCAAGAATCTCATAACAATGCCCTTCACTTTTCTTCTTTCCTACTTTTTAGGAGTTGGACTGTTATTTTTAGCATGTCTATATTTAAAGTTTCTATTTATAATCGATACAAGGTGTAATGTCATGGTTATGATATGCAGTGGTGGAGTGGTTCCCAAGGTCTAGTTGGTGAAGGATGGTGAGTCGAGTTCTGAATTGAGAAAGTGGATATGTATTTTCAATGTGACACATGGTAGCCACTAAAAGGATTTCCTTTTAAATGATGTCTTGCTAAAATTTCATCCTACTAGAACCCTAGATTGATTTCTCAAACCCTAGGTGTTTTGTCAAAAGTTCCCTAATACGAATTGTTGTTGTTGGTAATTATTTTTTTTACTTTTCTAAATTATAATTCACCTTGTTAATTTTATTCACTAAACCCTAGATCAAATTGTTGCTAATAATATTAAGCCTAAAACCTAATTCGACCTCATTGACATGTTTATTCCTAGTTTCTAGTCATTCTAAACCCTAATTCGCCTTGTTATTCATAAATCATATGTTTGTTAACTTTGCATTCTAAGCTCTTTACTATCATGAAATCATATTCCAATTTCCTAGGTATCCTTCAACCTTGCCTTTTTGATTAATCATTGGTCATATTCTAGAAAAAATTACGTTGGTACAATTTGCCCTTTATCAAAGAGAAAATTCAAGGAAGAACTAAGGTGTATTCATCCTATGAATGTTCAAGAAAGATTTTTTGACAAGCATGGGATAAATATGAATAGAATCACAAGAGAAGTTTGGATCACTAAAAATAATGAGCCTGGTTATCTAACTTGACCATCACCTAAGTCCAATTATCTAAGCGCTTCCACCCAGAAATCTCCTCCCCTTCAACATTGATCCTTGATCCTCATATTTATGAAAATCCATTTGTCAACTCTATATGATCCCAAAGAATTCTTTTTGCTATGTTTGTTTTTAACTTTATGCTTTCATTGATAACTATATAAAAAAAAAGTTAAAATCGAAAAAGAACAAGTAAAATATTAAAGTGAAAAGTCATGCAATGAAAAGTCTAAAACAAAAAGTAGAAAGTGTAAATAGAAAGGTGAAAAGCATAAAGCGCACACACACAAGAAAAATGCAAAGAGAAAACAAGCATAAAGATAAAATTGAAAGATGTAAAACATAAAGACAAAAGCAAAAAATCATAAAGAATAAACTTAAAAGAAAAAAGTGTAACCTTAAAAGTGAAAAGCTAATAGCTATCTAAAAGATTCCTTAGTGATTTTAAGAAATCCCTCTTAAAGATTTATATAAAATGAGTCCATGTTGTTGGATTTCATTTTTTTTATGCATCTCAAGGCTTATCAAACTATATCGACAACACTACTGGGATTAATTCTATAGAAAATGAAAAACTAGTAGTTTCTAATGAAAGATGAAACTAAAATAGAAATGGGTAACCTACATGCCATGCTTCAAGGGATGGGTATGACTCAACAGGTGGCTTGAGTCACTCAAATCCAATGCTACTTGTTGTTCTTGACTAAGGAGATGAGAAGGAGATGTGTAGGACACTTGTGGAAGACAAGTGTTGAAGCCAAGGAGGGCTTGCTAATGTTGATGCTAGCAGGTTTTGGATCTTTGGTGTTGACTAGGGTTTTGATGGTTTTTCATTGCTAGAGTTTGGACAGCTAGAGATTGTACCGGCTATGTGATAAAGTTGTAGTGTGTACATGTACTTCATTGCATCTATGTATGTATATATATATATATACGAAGTTTCCAGTTGTCCATAAATGTGTAATTGCATATTTGATTTTCAGCTTGCACTATCTTTTTGATTGAGTAATTTCCAACTTGTGTTGTTCATGCTCAATTGACATAACATAGGGCTGAAACTTTTAAGTGAATTAAAAAATAACATGAATATGAAGGAATATTATCTTCTATAATAAGTTATTTTCATATCTAATATATGCTTCGAAAAGTGAGCCCTAAGGGTTCACAAGAATTAGATCTAAAAAACCACCAATGTCAAGTGAAATTCCTGAATTTGCATTAATTTCCATAAAACAAAATCTCAACAATGGGACCTAGTGCCCACCAAGCTATAGGTCCACTAACAAAGACAAATCTAAACCAAGAAAAGGGAAGATCCACTAGACTAATATAATTGAGTATGGTCTAAACATTAAAAAAAATAGTCAGAAGCAACACTCTTGGTCAACCTACCTCTGTTGGAGTATATTGAAGGACCCAAATGAGATTGATACTCACATGAATACCATGTTAACGTATCAGTTAGGGTTTGCAAGGAATAATTGCAAAGGAGGAGACAAATTAACTAAAATAAAGATACTCACATGAATACCATGTTAACATCTTAGTTAGGGTTTGCAAGGAATAATTGCAAAGGAGGAGACAAATTAACTAAAATAAACCAAAAGTGGAAAAATTTTGAGCAAAGAAGGATGAAGAATGAATTGTTCGATTCCTACCTAGTAGATAAGAGGTGATCAGGCACATCCATGGAGTATCTAAAAAAAGGAAGTCGATCCATCGAAATACCAACGAACACCAAAATATTTGAGACCCATGCAAACCAACACCAAGCACAACCAGGAGGGATAGATAAGGCAATGGACACAATGGATGATAGGCCAAGTATGGGTATTGGTCCTAACCCTTCCCCGAGCTAGCAAAACTATGAATGTGGTGCAAAATTGAAACAAAGAGGAAAACAGTGTCAAGCCCAAAGGGTCGAACACTAAACATTGCAAGAATAATGTGTTGGGGTATTGTCTACTTATAACTAATGACATGTCAAAGAAAAAGGGATTGCACTCTCTCAATTGAAACCTAAAACCCAATCAACCTCAAGAAAACAAGGCCCCCAAACCTCTAAGCCATAAAGAACAATGGGCCAGACAAGGGAATCCATGAGAGACATCTTGAATGAAATGTCCCCAAAATAGTGTCGAAAACATTGTCTCTCAAGAACGAGATAAGAATCTATAACCTTTGTTGACCCGGGGCTGAAGAGCATGTCAAATAATGAAGTGACGCCCTAAGAATTATACCCTGAAATAAGTACAATAATTTGTGATCTCAATCTCCTATACTCTGAAGAAGAAATGGCGATCCAATAGTACCTTTTTTGACCCATTGAAGATCATCTTCACCTTAGTTTTACCCAGGTTGATCGCCAATTGTTGAAGATCATATAAAATAACCAAAGCATCTAGTTGTCTCTGTAGGCCCCCCAGGATGAGACCAAGAGGACCACATTGTCAGCGAAGAGTAAGATAGATATACAACCTGAGTGGGCCCAATAGTTAAGAAAATTGTTAGGATATTTAGACACTTAGTAGTTAGTTAAGATCTACTTGGTCTAATGTGTTGGTAGGTAAAAGTGTGTTTCTCAGTGTGTTTCTTTAGTATGCATTAGTATGCATTTGTAGTTAGGAAATACGATGGTCACAATATGTTCCTAACATAGAGTGATCTGACGGTTCATGCTCTCCTCGATCTTAACAACCATTGATTCATGGATTAACACACGATTGGTCCATGATCTCTATTTAAAGAGCATGGAGGATCATTTGCTGATGATCGATTATAAGAAAATATCTTGTAAAATCTCTCTTTAATCTTTTCTTTTGCATTAATAAACTTCTCCAAGTGACCGCGTTGGCTAGGGGCGTGTCTGTTTCCCCATAGGGGTTTTACCACGTCAAAACATCGGTGTGTTGATCTTTGATCTGGTTGTGTGAGTGGTTACTGAATATGTTCATCCTTTGTTGGAATACCTATGTTGTCGAACATGGTATTAGAGCATGTTTGATGACCTACTTTTTGAAAATCCTGTTTGAATACCTGATCTTCTTCATCGCTTTCACATGGATAATTGTAAACCAACCCCTTCTCCCTTTCAGTCTAGAGTCAAGCTTACTACCACCTGTACTTCTCTTGAAATTGATGCCACCCTATACCATCAGTTAGTTGGTAGCCTCTTATACAGCTTGAATCATATCCATCCTGATCTTTCCTTTGTTGTTGATATTGTTGCCCAATATATGCAAACACCCCATAAAAGCCATTGGAAAGCAGTTAAAAGGATACTTCTCTATGTCTGTGGTACAGTTCAATTCGGGATACATTACAGTTTAGGGGGGACTCCTTTATTGGTTGGTTTCACTAATTCAGATTGGGTTGGTGACCCTGATGATCGAAAGTATACTACAGGTTATGTATTCAGCCTTGGTTCAGGACCTGTCACTTGGGCCTGTAAGAAACAACAAGCTATTGCACTTTCTTCAGCAAAAGCAGAGTCCTGAGAAGTGGTAAATGCAACAGCATTTGACCAGATCCTTTTAGAGTTTGGATTCTAGTAGCAGCATCTGACCATCCTTTGGTGCGACAACCATAGTTGCATCAAGCTCACCAAAGACCCAGTTCAACATCAGCATAGAAAACACATCGAGCTACACATGCACTTCATCAAAAATCTCATTCATGATTAAATTATTGAAGTGATCTTTTTCCCTACAGAAGATCAAGTTGTAGACATTTTCACAAGGTCTCTTACAGAAGCGAAGTTTTCCAAACTTCAATCTATGTTAGGAGTTCAGGAAGTTGTCATTAAGGGGGGATAGGCTCTAATGACTCCTTCCTTCTCCTATTCTGTCAACATTGTAAATCCTTCAATCCTATCCCAAGTTGTTCTTAAGGGGGGGTGTTAAGATCTACTTGGTCTAATGTGTCGATAGGTAAAAGTGTGTTTCTTAGTGTGTTTCTTTAGTATGCATTAGTATGCAATTGTAGTTAGGAAATCCTACGGTCGTGATATTTGCCCAACATAGAGTGATCCAATGGCTCATAATCTCCTCAATCTTAACGGCCATTGATCTATGTCTTAACACCCGATTGGTCCATGATCTCTATTTAAAGAGCATGGAGGGTCATTTGTCAATGATCAATTGTGAGAAACTCTCTTGTAAAATCTCTCTATAATCTCTTTCTTTTTCATTAATAAACCGCTCCCAGTGGTTGCATTGGTTGGGGTCATGGATGTTTCCCCATAGGGGTTTTACCACATCAAAACATCGATGTGTTGATCTTTGATCTGGTTGTGTGAGTGGTTGCTGAAGGTGTTCGTCCTCTATTGGAATACCTGTGTTGTTGAACAAAAATGTGTTTCCTCCTAAGAGGTCACAAGTTCAAATCTAGAGGGGGGTAGGGTATGTATACCTCCATAGACTTTAGTAGTCAAATCCTACATGGAGGAGGTCCCTTGTCCCATAAACAAGGGGGTCTCATACACCAATTTGGTGTCTAGCTTGTGACCTTAAAATTAAATTATTATTATTATTATTTATCAAGACCTAGGTGGTATCCATGGTCGTCCTAGATATGATCATGTAGAAAGAACTCTAACTCATCTATGTAGATACCAGAGGGGGGTAGGGTATTTATACCTCAGTAGACTTTAGCAGTCAAATCCTGCGTGGAGGAGGTCCCTTGTCCCACAAACAAGGGGGTCTCATACACCAATTTGGTGTCTGGCTTGTGACCTTAAAATTAAATTAAATTATTATTATTATTATTATTATTTATCAAGACCTAGGTGGCATCCATGGTCATCCTAGATATGATCATGTAGAAAGAACTCTAACTCATATATGTAGATACCAAAAAGGGTGGGGAACAGATGGAACCCCTCTTTCACCCTAATAGTACTCCTAATAAAGTCAGACATCCCATGTACAATACGGACACAACCAATGATCGACTTGTACAGGTGCATGAAGGTGGACAAGAGTGTCCTGGAAATGTCAATTCCTCTGAGCCTCTAGAATAGGGCCTCATGAGGAATAGAGTCAAATACTTTCCAAAAGTCTACAAAGAAAAAATAGACTTTCAAAGAGCAATGTCGCACCTCCTCCATGATGGCTCAAAGTACAAGGATGTGATCAATGGTTTGATGGGAAGGATAGAATCCTACATGTGACCTAGCTCTAAAGAGTCTCCCCTCAAGATCCCAAGACAACTTCTTATGAAGGACAATAGCATATAGCTTTGAAAAGTTGTGCCCACCATGATTGTTCTTTGATTGTTTCAATCTACATCGGGGCCCAATTTATGGATCGAGTGAATAGTGTGTGATGTGACCAAGCCTACAAAAAACCTATATGGACAACATGGTTAAAATAGTCGACCAAGTGGTTATCCAAGGCATGAAGACCATGCTTGAAGAACTTTACTTGAAACCCTTCTTCATCGACTGCTTTGTTGGTATTCATCACACAAATAGCATCCAAGATATATTGGTATGAGAATAAAACCAAGAGGAGGGGGAGAGGTAACTTGAATTAGGGCCTACCCAAGGACATCATACAAAATGGAGATATGGGAGACATGGAATATGGATCTAGATACAATGGAAGGGGGTAATAGCGGGGGAAGATAGTGTGTCATAAGAATTTGGGGGAATGGAAGAACACAAGTCACAACTCCTCTGTGAAATGAAGAGGTTTTTCTTGTGGCGAAGGAGGAAATGATAGGAAGCTTTAGGGATGGGATAAGCATGATGATCATGAGAAAGGCATGCCTAAGCTAGTTATGGAGATCTTTTTAGTTTGTGTCATATCACCGATTCATGGCACGTGAGCTATTTTTGGGGGAATGGGAAGTAGACCAAGTGAATTGGGGGTAGGACTTAAGGGTTACTTCCCAAATGGAAAATGAAAGACAATTGTATTTAGTAGATGCAGAATTGAGAGATGAGAAAAGGGGTCACTTGGAAAATTGTATAAAGTCATAAACTAGTGTGAAGTTTGAAAAAGATACCTAATGTGAATTGTTTACGCGGTTTTTTCTTTAACTTGTGAGACACTTTCTATGATTCTAATAACTCTTGTATCCAGATGGTTGGTCTCATTTAACTCTTTGAGCCCTTGCTTGATGATGATGCACCATTTGACATGGTATTTTGGAGGACGTTGGTGATGCTTCCCGTTTGCTTCATTGAGGTCATTACAGATTTGATGATGAGCGTTAGGCCTTGTGATGACATGGCATCCCTCAACATCTCTTGGACCTAGGACGTTGCACTATTGACCTAGGACACTACATATGGAACTTGGCATGTCACCTTGAGCCCTTGATGTCATCATACACCCCTTGAAGACATTGTAGCTAGAATTGATGATGTGTCTTTGATGATGATGGTACACCTCTTTGGAGAGGTTATGGAGCCCTTCTCCTTGATGATGTCATGATTTTGACCTTCGACATTGCACATGTGATGAGACGTCATACTTGAGGGTGATGTGACACTTGCTTGAGTCGATATAGTACTTGGATGATTAGTTGGCACTATGTTGATGAGAAGATGTGACCTTCTTGACGAGGATGCATGAATATTGATAATACTTTGCACCTTTTGGGGAGGTTATGAATTTTGTATCATTTGTACCCCATTTGAAGATGATGTCACCCTTTTACCATGAATTTGGGGAGAGTGTGACTTTTGGATCATTTTCTCTCTATCTTATTTTCTTGTCATTATGGATGATACACTTGTCTATTGCTGAAAAAAAGGCTAGTGACTTTGCTTGGATGCTTCTTCTTGATATATAATTGGAATATTGTGTTTTTCTTCTTAACTTCAAGGTTATATTGTCAAACCCTAGGAGGAGTATAAGAACACACCCTCCAAGGAATTTTCTGCTACTGTCATTGAAAAGGCTTAAGGATTGCTACAAGGAGTAAGAAGGTTGTCACCCTTGTAGCAAAACATTTGCTAGGGTTTATCATCTTTAGGGAGTAAGAGGGTTTACACCCCTAAAATATCATCAAACCCTAGTTTAACTTGGTTGTGACAAAGCAAGAGAATCCATAGCCCAATAGATAAGGCACTAATTGCATTGCAGATTGAATATCGTTGCATTGGTAAACATGAAATTTGAGAGATTAAATTGTTCAAGTTTGGATTTAAATTATATATGCTATTGGCTCTCTTTCTCTCCAAAGGCGACTTGATTGGCTAAGTGATTTTTCTGTTGTAATAAACATTAATCTACAGCCATTAGGGTTGCAGCAAACTCACTCTTTTCCATCTTTTCTACCGCAGAAAATTACCTGTAAGTTGTGATACATGTTTTATTGATAATAAGCTATTGTTTGGGTGGTTTACTTGCTAATTTGAATGGCTACAACTTGTTGTAGAATTTTTTTTCTATAGCCATAGGAATGTTACAAAATTATGTTGATAACACTCTTTTACAACCCTCTTTTGATATCAAATTCTTGGTTTAAACATTGGAAAAATATCTACTAATTGCAAGCATTGTTATCCAATATTATATGTTGACTTTGATGATCTGATTTGCAACTGTTGTAAGTTTTGTTTTGCCAATATATCATTGTTTACTGCTTCAATTTTGGGACAGCAAGGTTTCTTGCTAATTTTCCACTTGTCTTGGGGCTTATCACAACATTATATATTGGTTTGGTTTGGTTTGTCTAACACTGTTTTATAGGTACACAACCCTAGAAACCATTTACAAATTCCAAAGACTCTTTCCTCAAGCCTCAAGTTCATTTTAGACCTTGACCCATAGGGGTGTTCTTCTAGCTCCTTGTTTCTCCTCTTGCAATCCCCCTATGGGTCACCTAGGAAGCCTCCCTTGTGTTGGACTTGTCCTTCACTAAAACGAGGGGGGTATATATTGAGGTGACAGTGATAAGTGTACCCAATTGTATCACACATTTGTTTCTTGGGTCAGGCTTTTCCTAAACCACAAATTGTGTGATAACAATATGAACAAATATTTTGATAGTTGTGTCACACATTTGTTTCTTGGGTTGGGATTTTCCCAAACCACAAATTGTGTGATAACAATCTTAATAAATATTTTGATATCGTAGAAGCATATTTTGTAAAAGCGACATATTTTTTTTATCAAAACCTCTATCTCCTTCAATAATAAGTGGGTGCACAAGGTGCAAAAGGCCTACTGCTTCACTATGGAGTTGGATAGAATACCCCTTTTAGTAAAAATCCTTTATATCTATATCCTTAACTTAAGAAAATATATATATTTATATATTTTAACTTCACGTCGTCGAATAAATTGCTTTTTAATAATAAGCAAAGTGAAATATGAGATGTTGGATGACTTAAAGAAGTATAATCCTTTTTGTTAGAGTTCAAATCTTATAAAAAACTGCTTTTTTATTTATTGTGGCACTAACTTCACTTTTCAACCCTTTTGATTTCAACTTCACTTTTGTTAAAAATATATATTACTTTTTCCTTTATTCTCCCAATGGTAACAATCATGAAGTTTTATACCTCCAACAACAAATAATTTAACATTATAAATTCAATGATAGCCTTTGTTTGGAATGTATGTTATATTGAATAGTGGACCCATTTGGATCTTCAGCCAGGACTTTGATTTTAACTCTATGAAATAACTAGTATACTTTCCATGGTCCTCCTTTTCATGTATTTTTTATTCACCCTTGTGAATGCTCATGGTGACCATCACTAGTCTTTCCCTTCATATGACTGTTTACCACATAACGTGTCGATCTTGGAACAACCATGTTTTATATTGTAGCAACAAATCGACACTCTTTGTGCACAGTTTGCAATGCACCTAATTCAAGGCTTCTGACCTACTTGTTTTTCTTTTGTATATATTTTCAATAGAGTCAATGTGACCTTGTCTTGTTTTCAGTGGTGTTATCATGCAAATATACACTGGCAGACCTACCTAATAATTATAGGCCATCTAGCCTCGTCACTGCTAGATGCCTCCGTTCAAATTATTTCTTTTCAAATCCCAGGGGGGTGTCCCCAGGGTTTGTATGTTCCTATCAAACAAACAAAACCAATCTGTGTATAACCTAATTTTATTATCACACACAAGACTCTCACTTGAGATGCCCTAAAGCAGTTAGGAGAAAGGGTAAATTCTTAGTGAAATTTAATGTTGTTGAGATCAAATCCTAGTCAATTATAGCAGTAAAATGAAAGAAATGAAATGGAGAGTATATGCACCTTAATTATTTAGGAATCAAAGTAAGTGCATTAAATCTAGCTAAACATTGCAATACAACAAACAAATATCCAACCAAAAGATTCAAAGAGCTAGATTCAAGGCATAGTCCAACCAAATCAATATGTTCCTCAAGATATTGAATTACATCAAAATGGCAACATAGAACAGACTGCAATAATCTTAGTAGCATGCAATGGTGGAAGCAGATTGTCAAAACTGATAGGTGAGAGGATGCGAGTTATGTTGCTGTAAAACTATTCAAAGAATATTATCTAACCCTCTAAACTCCTCTCTCTTGATATATAGAAGCTCAAACCAACCCTAGCTACCTATGGAAGAAAGCAATAAAAGCATGCCAAATTTGAAAAGCTTTGCATGCCTACAAACTATGTTTTAGTTTGATGTTTGGTTGAGATTTTAAAGCTATTGTTTGAAATAAGCATGCAAACTATGTTTTAATTTGATGTTTGGTTGATATTTTAAAGCTATTGTTTGAAATAAGCCTTTTGTGGAAAAAGTATAGCTTACTAATTTTGTTGAAAAAACCTACTTAGAATAAATCCCCTCAATGTTGGTTTGCAAATCATTCTATTCCTTGTGATAATCCCAAAAAAATGAAACTCTTTCCTCAAATCAACAAATTCGTCCTATAGTTGTTGTTTACTTAGGTCGACCTCACCAAAAAGTAGTAGTTTTCCTAATATAATCCTCAAGGAAAATCCCGTCACATACAGGTTTGGTTCCATTGGGTAACCAACATCTAGTTATAGCATTGGCCCATCAAACTTTCTTAAGTGGTAACTTGCACGCAACTCCAACTAGGTAAATAAGTCAAACTTTCCAAACAAGAAGAAGTACAAAGATGTGTTAAGTAAGGTGTAGCTTAGAGATAGAAATAGCATAAGACAAGTCATGCTAAGGATAGTAAGCTTCAAGATTAAGATGGCACATCTTCCCCTATTCGACTTATTAGGTTTTGACCCTAAAAACCAAACTCCTTTTGAGATCTTCAATGTTTAAGAAGCCCACCTAGACTCCTAGAGAACTGCACTTCCCTTAAATGCTCTGAATCTCTTGTAGAAGAAAGAAAAGAGTCATCCTCTCTGTCACATAGGTCTAAAAACTACTACAATTCTTAGATGTTGGTGGTTTTTATTTTTGAAGACCCAAACTAGTGAATGTTCTTATGAAGAGAAGCAAAACATGAAATGCCTTTGTGCTTCTATGTCTATTATATGATATTTGTGGGGACTATTCATATTCTTGGGGAACTTATTGAGTTGTTTTACGTCTGGTCGCAAAAGGCTCCTCAAAAGAGCAATCAACTCCTTCTCAATCATCCATACACCTATCCTGTAAGATAGGGTCAGTACAACATAATTATGTTCTCATAAGGAACCTACTAAAAACAAGTCCTACAACAATTTCTTCCTAAATAGGTTGTTTCTCCATAAGTAAAACTTAATCTGGGAGCTACTCTATAAGACGATACATTGTGAGTACTGAAAGTATATTGTCTTATCATCCTTACAGTCAACATATTATTTTCTAAGGAAATTCATTGTTCGAGAACGCACTCAAAAAATATTTTTGAAGCATCTTCCCCTAAACAAAGTCCGAAACATATACCTAAGATGAGGGGAAAATTACACCAACATAAAGACCCCTAACAATATAATCAAACCTTCAACCCTGATGTCAGGCCTTTCCCTTACTTAATTTCTATGGACACCTATATAACTAGGGTGCAACAAATTTGAACCATCCTCCGCTAAACAAAGGCTGAAACATATACCTAAGATAAGGAGCAAATTACACGAACGGAAAGACCCTTAACAATATAATCAAACCTTCAACCCTAATGTCAGGCCTTTCCCTTTCTTAATTTCTCTGGACACCTATAACTAGGGTGCAACAAAAAACTCAGATCATCCTTTCCACCTCTAAAAAGGCATACTAAGAAGTTCTATTGGAATCGGCAGAATCGACCAATCCGACTGGTTTCTACTTCATACCAAACCAGTTCAAAATTTTGGATTAGTTAAGGATGGTTCCATACCAAACTGGCCAAATCCATACCAGAACCAACCTACCAAATTGTCTGGTTCTATATGACACTGCTAGGGACCACAAAATACCTAACCCTGGTAATTAATGGTGATATTAAATTTTTAAAGTAAAAGTGGACATTTTCCTTTATCTTTCCTTTTCATAATCAAATCTTCAACCTTCATGTCAGGCCTTTCCCTTGCTTAATTTTTGTGGACACCTATAACTAGGGTGCAACAAAAACATCAGATCAACCTTGCCACCTCTAAAAAGGCATACTAAGCAATGATATTGGAATGTGCATAATCGGCCAATCCGACCAATTTCTGCTTAGTACCAGACCAATTTGACATTTTGGACTGGTTAACACTGGTTCCATACAAAACTGGCCAGTTCCGTACTAGAACCAACCTTAAATCACCAAATTGATCGGTTTTGTACGGTGCATCTAGGGACCACAAAATACCTAACCCTGGTAATTAATAGTGATATTAAATTTTTAAAGTAAAAGTTGGCATTTTCCTTTATCTTTCCTTTTCTTGACATTCTCCTTTGTCTTTCCTTTTCTTGGCATTCTCCTTTATCTTTCCTTTCTATCCTTTTACTTAAAATTTTAACATTACCATTAATTGTTTCAGATTGTTTGAGAGTGGTTCCAACCTCATTGGACTTCATATGAAGAAAGTAGAATTTTAGATCCAATTCAAAATTCAACAGACTTAACAGTTTTTGGATTTCAAGATTGGTAGGATTGCAACATTTCCACTGGATTCTATCATGTATGAGTGTTTGGAACTGGCATTTAATCAAGAGCACCAAGCCCTCTACATACCTAGATGTTGGTTGCATTGGTTGTTGAACTCTTGTATCATAACCCTAGTGAAAATATACCCTTTTGTTACCCCCTTTCACCTAGGGATAACTAGAGGAGATGATTATTCATGATCCACATTGTAGACAGTGATCCCAGAGATGGTGACCAACATTCTCCATAGGCAACAACCCCTCATATGCCCCTTCCTCATCATTGCTTAGCTCATTCATTTGATCAGCAAACTCATCCAATAATATGAAATTTGTGGGGCAATGGGAAGTTAGGTTGGGGTTTGTTGTGCAGTTTATGAAAGTTGAACAACCTATTTTAAGAAAGGGAGAACTGAAAAGGGAAAACAAAGAGAAAATAATGAGTTGATGGAGGCAAGACACAAAAGAAGATTTGTACGAGATTATAGGCTATTAACAATGATAGGAGGATACTAAACCTTCTATAGAACATTCATGTACAAAGGGTGCACCATTGCAATAACAAGGAATTAAGGGAAGACATCACGCAACCAAAGAGGAAAGAGGCTCCATGAGATCACAATAAAGATAAACAGACTCCCACAATTTAGTTGGGAGTAACCATGAGAACTATCTATGCAAAAGAGTCACAAGAAATTTGGCACACCCTAGGAAGGTGGGAATTGAGGGGAGATGGGGTCTCTGAATGAGAAGGAACAATAGGGCCTATTTCCCAAGAGAATCCAACACAAAATCAAGAGAGGAGATATAGAGGATTGAAGAGATATGAGAATGTTCACCAATTGAAATTTAGGATTAATTGGGAGACAAGGGAGACACATTGGTGAAAAGACAGGCTAATAGAACCTAGAAAGGAAAGAGTGGGAGGGTAGGGAGGAGAAATCACTCACAAAAAGAAAACTAAAAGGGAGTAAGAAGACACATTCCCCATGGGAGTGTACTAGATCCAACTAACAAATAGTTGAACCCATGGAAAGACATCGAAAGGATGAACTAGCTTGAGACTTGTTATGGGACTATTTAGCCAAAGAGAGGAGGGAATAAGTGGGTGGAGGAAACTTTTCAAAGAAAAATTGCATGGAGTCGTAGGTGAAGCATCAAGGGCACCCGAGAGGATTTGAAGGATCAAAGGAAAAGGAACCCTAAATTAAAGAGAATCATGCCAAAATTATAGAAAAAGAGGCAAGGAAAATGTGCCAACACAATTGTGTAGGTGAAGCATCAAAGGTGCCCAAGAGGAGTTGAAGGATCAAGGGAAAAGGAACCCTAAACTAAAGAGAAGCATGCCCAATTTATAGAAAAAAAGGCAAGGAAAATGTGACAAAAAACAAATCCCTAGGAAAAAGGCACTCTCTAATCTATGGCTCACAAAATGGTTCCTAGAAAAGCAAGCAAAATAAACTCTCTATTTTAAAGGAAACAAACACACATCTTGAAACAAGAGAACAAAACCCATGGAAGGGAGAAATCACATATAGGAAAATTTTTAAGTAAATCAAGTGCCAAAATGCCCAAAATGTGAAAAAAGAACACGGACCCCTTCAATAAGTAAGAACACCCACAAAGACCAACACCAAACCAAGGCAAGGGACCCTCAATAGATTAATTTCATTAAATGGATACGGCAAACACATTAAACCAAGTAATTAAGGACAACAATATTTGTTGGCCTTGCATGGTGGGGTTTGATGAAGGTCTCAAGTCAAAGTGGTTCTCAATCGAATATTGTGTTAATATGGGAAGGGATAGAAAGAACCAACTACAATGGAAAAGCTTGATAATCTAAATTAGACAAGGAAGTTGCCAAAAGAGACAATAAAGGAAGGACAAACCACTATGCAAGGTTGAAGATACCTCCAAATACCATCAAGAGGGTAGAATTTTTGTACTATAGTAAATTCCCACAACAGGAGCAACATGCTAGAGAAGACATCGTTAAGTACACGTGACATAAGAATAAGATAAGCACACAAGTAAACAATAATTAAACCAAGCAACAAAAAAATGCTTGCGAGCAATCTAAAATTCGAAATTTCAAAGACCAACAACAAGGAAAAGAAAATCATACAAATAGTTAAATCTAAAGAAGGTAATCAATCAGATATGCCAACAATGTTGAACTAACAAGCATATGATGGCAAAGAAAAAAAGTGGAAAAAATGAAATAATGTTGACTATTGATATGTTTAAAGTTGAAGTTGTCAAGTGCCTCCAAAATTTTTCCATGGTAGATTTAATAAAAGAGTTGCATTAGGGCAAAGGGACATACATGATGCATCAAAACGAAAAAGGAAGAGAGTTTCGACTGTGTTGTTAGTAACCCATTGGACAACCAAGGAGAGCACTAGAAACAAGATGACCATGAGAGTTCTTTGCAACCCATGCCACTGTAAGAAGTCATGGGTTTCCTCACCTTCCACCATCCTGAAAAAGACAAGAGTGAATATATGTTGTGCTAAACTCAAGTCCAAATCAAGGAAAATAAATTCATCCAATAAGACATGCAATCATATCCTCAAGCAATCGTACACCGAGTAAAGATTCATAGGTCGCAAAAGGTTCTACAAGAGGTCCTTGAAAGGGGTGCACAATGAGCTCCCTATTTTAGTGTTTGTGTGAGAGCAATACGCAAGTAGGTCCTATGGGTGCAGCCAAAGTAAGGGAAAGTCTTGAGGAAGGATTATGTGTTTGGCTCTATAAATTTTCAAGTGATCCTATGCATTGCAAGAGGTGTGGTGTAAAATCAACTCGAAGCATGGGTGAAAAGGAGGTTGGTTGACTACCACTCGTGTCTATTTATCTGAATCTTGTTTCAAGAGGTTCGATTTAATACCCCATATGTCTTTTATATTCCATAAAGAAGAAAATAAAATGGTGCATTTACCTGGTTCCTCTCATTCAACCTTGCTTATCCTATTTAAGCTAATCTATGGAAGTAAACAAAGAGGAAATGTAGAGTGATTCTAGCACATTCCTTATCACAAAAAAAAATACAAAAAAATCAATTCCTTAACCCACTGTAACTAGTGAGCTCAAGGGATATTTGTTTCCTACAAGTTCATTGATTTAATTTTGAAAAATAAAAGTAATTTGACCATGAAAACTAGCAAAGGAGAGATGTCTCCTCCCAAAATGTCCTTTTGGAGGGTCATGGAAGGCGCACTATGAGATCCTATGTAAGAATTTGTGTGAGAGAAACACACAATGAGGTCTCATGGGTGGACATTGCAAGGGAATCTCGATAAAGGAGGCTACAATAGGTCATTTGCAAGAGTGTATTGAGCCCTCTCAAGTTTCGAAGGAATCTACATCAAACGTGCGTCGTGAACTGAATAAGACATTAGCTAACTACCATCAATGATCCCAAGTGTTTGACTTATGGCTAAGTATTCATGTAAAAGGTCTAATTACTATTCTTGTTTGCAAGATAGAGTGTTTTCCCACAATGCACAAAATAATAGTTGTAAAACTATGATGTAGGACCACACAAGCTCATAGAAAAGATCAAATATGCAAAACAATTCTACATAGGGTGCTTGCATTAACTACAAAGGACGATCATTTGCTATTAACTCTAAAATAACCATTCACACAAATTAAATTTATGAGTTTAAAAATCTGACGATCTCTATAAAATCAAACATATAAGTTTTTAATAACTTTTTAATGTAAAGAAGTCTACAAAGTGGCTATAGTGGTAATATGTTAAGAAATCTACAACATGGTTATAATAGGAATATAGTATGTTATAGTTTGTTCTCAGAAAAAAGGAATGTGTTAGAATTAGTCCCCATGTTCCCTTGTCTACCAACACACCCAATTTAGTTCAGTTAGACCTCAGTTAAATTCTAGTTAAGTTAGAGTTTTCTGCTGAGTAGTTAGAGATCCATTGGGATCCATTTTTTTATTTTAATCTCTCCATAATCTAGATCATTGTGGTATTCTGAGAAGGGTATTGAAGCCCCACTGTTGTTTCTTGAATTTCTGTTTCTGTTCTAGTTTGTCTCTCTGCCTCTGTAATTGAGAGAATGGAGAGGAGGGATTTGACAAAGGAAGAGACTTACCTCTCTAAGCATGGAGAGTCCATATGCCTTCTTAATGTTTCCATGGCTAGTTGTATATTTGTTTTCAATACCTGGTGACATTAGCAGAAAACATAATTATTAAATTAAGGCAACCCTATAGTTACTCCAATTAGCTAATGTAGAGTCTAATATAAATCTCACTAACAATAATGTGAAGCACACTAATTAGATTAGGTCATTTAAACAAAATGGAAAAATGTGTACCTCCCCTACCTACCTGCATGAGTTCAATGAGAAGTAGGCTTGTACAACCACATAACACATAGGCAAAGTCCACATAAAATAATATGAAAAGATTGATGTAATCTTCATTGTTTTTTCTTTTACCTCCATGTCATTTTATCTATTTAACCTGCAAACAAAACAAACCCGGTCTCATTCACAACACTTATATAGAATTTATTGTTAAGCAAAAATTACATGAATGTAAATTTCTCATACAAAGAAATCCTTACTAAAACTTACGAGCTTATTCAAATTAATTCATTTTAATAATGGTTGCCCAATCTAATATCCTAATAATTGGGATGGAGCATTGAGGTAGAAGTAATGGGTGGATGGGCAACAAAATAATTTAAAACTTCAAAAATGAAAAAGAGAAATATCATATTTCTTCAAAGATCTATTTATAAAAAAATATCTTCTAAGGGTTTATTATCCAAACCTGGGTAATAAGCTCTTCCAGGATCTCTGTCACTGCAGCAGACTCGAACATACCTGCCCACAGGCAAAGGATGAGGGGAGGCTCACTGTACCAGCAATAAAAAAATGTCTACAAGCCTCACCACACGTCACTTAACTCCACAACACATCATCTCAAGATTAAGAGATATTTATATTTTCAAAATCATCATATTATGTAAAAGATGTGTTATAAAATGGGGACGCGCACCAGGCACATTGAAGCACTTCAAGCATACACCAAAAATTAAAGAGAAAGATATGTACGTTGTGCGCCTTTACGGTACCTTCTTTGTATCATCCAATGATCCACCGCTACGCATTCTCTGTAAAATAAAACCAATAATTCCAACATTCATTCTCCGTAAAGTAAAACCAATCATTTCAAATAAAACCCAGAACGCAACGGAACCAGAGAGTAGTATATGGCAAGAAAAAGAGGCAATCTCGATTGGATGGCTAACCTGCATGGATCATGGGTTCTACTAATTCCACCGCTAGTCGACCAACCAGCCAGCTCTGCTACACTCACCAACCCTCTAAAGATCCAACTATAGGCATATTGCATGTTGAAAAATAGCAGAAGCATGTACAGCGCAAAGAAAAAAATACATGTTTATAGAAGGGGATATGTACCTTCTATGCCTTTCCAGCTACGCCTTTAGGCTTCTTGTACCATTCACTGCTAACCTGAGCATTCATATCCCAATACAATAAGAGTTAAAACCCATTAATCCAAAAAAGCACATAACCCACAAAAATGAGAAGTATATGGCAATGCAAAATACAATGACGGCCGTAGAGTAAACTGCTATAAGACCTGCCAGCCGCATAAGCCCGTGAGTAGCTTCTCTATTTCCATCATCTGAGGAAATTAATAATCAGCATCAAAATACCATCTAAGCCAAAAGAAATTTAATGAATCCAACGAAAACCTAACAAAAAATAGTGGAGGACGTATGGAAATAAGGAAATCTCATTACTCACCCGGCCGTCTGATCATCGAAACGTGCACCTGCAAATGTACGAATGTTGGTTCTCTCTCCCCTATCACACTGTTGACACACAAGAAGCCACCACAGACAAACACACAAAACATTCACATTCAGAATCACCCAAAACAAAAAACGACTAGGAGCGCTCCAAAGTCCACACCACAACGTTACCACTACACTACAGGAGAGGGAGAGACCAAAAATGATAAAAGCAGTGAAATGATGAACCTTTTTGTATCCATGATCAAGTAGGCTGTAACAGCTGGGTCGATTTTTCTTAGGCCGCATTCTCTGATTCCACTCGAAGAGAATTTTTCCTATAACTACAACTCAAAATATTCCCCAACCATCAAAATTACAACGACAACGAGTGATTTTCCTTTACATGAACATAGCTCGTAAAATTTGGTAAATTTCTCACATATCCATTAGACTAGTTCAAAGCATCTAAGCTTCTACCATTCCCTGAGATAAATGGCATAATAAGAGAAATTATAGAGAGAAATAGTAGCAACTTTTAGGTTCAAAGGATGAATTACTCAACATTTTCTTAAAACCTTCATAAAGTAGAAATAATAAAAAATTGCCTAAGGTTAAATGTGCCTAAAGTTCATGATTTAACTACATAGGTTAGGTGTATGGGTTAGTTGTGCATGTTAGGTCTGATGGTTTTGTGCATGGGATACTTATGTGGGTTGTGTGCTTGGGTTAGGTGTATGGTATAGGTATTCGTCAAAAGGGGTCATGTGAATCTTGTCATCCAAAAATAGTTGGTAATCTTATACCACCCAATCTATCTCCTTCATTGCCACCACCACCACCATTGTTTGCCCTTCCACCAATGTTTCTCCTTGGACATCTACATTTTCCAAAGTCCCCTTAACTGCCTTCTCCTCCATTGATTCCCCCTCTTTCATTTCCTCCTCCAAAACATTGCATGAGTTAAACATCCTTTCCAATGATGTACATCTTAGGTCCATTGCCATTTTTCTTAAGGAGAAGATCTTAGCCCTAGTTATCTAGTCAATTCTATTTAGTCATGCATAAACTAGATAACATGTATAAACTTAAAAAAAAATCAATTTCCATCATGATTAGACCCCATCTAATAAAATGTTATGCCTCCAATTGCGAAAGAGTTGTCATGGTTTCCATAAGCCCTTACAATCTCCCAAATTGAATTGTTGATGTTTGTTTTGTGGAATTAATGAACAAGAAAATTAGCAGTGAAGAGCCACTTATGTTTTCCCACACATGAACATGGTTTCCATGCTAATTGTCATGAGCATGTTCTAGTTTCCACTTTCCCATTCCTATATTGTTCATCCTGGTTATCCATATAACCACCTAGGGAATCTAACCATCACTCAACATTGACATGACCTTGATAGTTGGGTGTAACCAACAATCATTTATATCATCCAAACTACTCGTATCATACCAATTTTCATGACCAAACCAAGTCTAGGAAATTAAGCAAAAGAATGAGCTTCTCAAAACCAACACTTATACTCAATTTTGGAAACAAACTTCTACTGCTCAACACAAAGTTTTGTCATCTTTTGAGACAGATAAGGGAAGAATGAAAATGGCATTCTTACAAGCACATGCCCCCTATCCAAAGACAACAACTGATTACAAGAAGACTTTAATTGAATTTGATATAAATGATGTCCATCCTATTGATCAGATGGATATGCACAGACAGATAGGGGAGATGATTTATTCAACCCTGAAAAACACTACAATGACAGCTTCCAAATTACAAGTATCATTGACTAATATCCAGTCTCAATTGAAGATTGAAAAGATCTCTTCTTTGGCCATGGATAATAAGATAAAATCATTAGAGAAATTAGTACTCAAGATTGGATATGACCCATCTAATGTAAAAGAAGAAGAAGAGTTGATTAAGAAGAATAATGTTGGCATAGAATCACTCAAGAAACAATTGAAACTACCAACAACAGAGGATTCACAGACTAAAGAGGTGGCGGAGACAGAGAACCAAAAAGAAGAAATGCTCAAATTGATTATGGAGAAAAATGCACAAATTAGGGAAATGGAAGTACAGATGGATAAGTTGATCGCGGAAAAAGAGAAGAATGCACAGTTGGCCATAGTTCCACTAGATGTAGTTCTCCTACCAGGGATAAGAATAGCATAAGTTTCTACATGAACATCAACCCCAGCGTAAACTGCAGATGCCTTAGATAAATTGGGGAAAGCTATGGAGGAAATGTCCATACAAGGAGTAGAAATCAAAAAGTTACAGGAAGAAGTAAAGTCATTACAGCAACAGAAATCAAGGATCGAGACATTTCATCAGGCCGAAATACATAAATCTCAGAGGCTTAGCCAACGACTACAACAGTTAGGAAAATAAACAACCATGGCTAATACCTTAGCCCAAGCTAAGGAAAATATATGGATAGACATCAAAAAATCCATGACAGAGATTTGGCCTTCTATACATATTATCTTCTAGAAACATGCATTAATTCAAAAAGCTAGAGGAGTCATTGAAATAATTAAGGAAGAATTGGGAGAAAATCCAACATAAGCCACAGATCTCATCGGGTTTCTAAATTCTAAAAACAAACAAGAGTTAGAAGAGTTAGAGATAGAGGACATAACTGAAACTATCTTCGAAATCGAAAAGTTTTTGACTAAGAAAGGCCTCATGTTGCAATTGGAAGAAAAATGTTAGGTTATGGACATAGGTCTGCATATATTCTTCAACAAGTTTGAGGTGCTAAACAAAAAAGGACTACCTAGTTTATTAGTGTTAAATGACAAGTTAATCACCTTGCCTAATTATAACCAAAAATTAAAGACAATGGAAAAAGATAATTCAAAATTCGCAGGAATACAAGGAAGCATCACTGGGAAAGCATTCCTATAAACATTGCAGTTTGATTTGAACATTCAACATGAGATCAAACATATTTTCATCACCAAACCCACTTTTTCTAAAAACACAGAGATTGATAGAATTTACAGGAAATTACTCAAAATATCAATCCCGAGTAAAAAAAAGGTGGGACAAATTGTGCAAGTTACTTGAGTAAATATGGGTTCTACTCTTCAGCAACAAGGACCAACAACTAAGAAGAAGTCAAAGGGATAGTTTATCAATAGTTTCCATCAAAACATCTCTAGAAATTCGAACAGATCTGAAAGATTCCTATATTTCTGTAACTAGAGATATAGTTAGTTTATATGTTCCTAAAATATATCCCGATCAATTATGACAGGATATTTTGTAACTAAATGTATAAATACTTCTCATTTTGAAGTATGTAGGGTTGATTTTTGCATCCAAGAAAGCTATTCTGTATGATTCAAGTGGATTGATCAGTAATAAAAAAGGGCTCTTTCACAGGATTCTCATGTCAAATTGTTGGTGAAGTGCATCTATCTACATTTATGTTTTCCTTTCTCTATTATCATTATTATTTGTTTCTAATCCTAATTATTCAAAAGAAGGTTGAAGAACATAATTTATTTTAATATAATCAGTTTCTGGCTTTGAATGATTTCTATGTTTTCAACTGAAATTAAGTAAAACGAATTCTTAATTTCTTTTTTACTTGATGGAATCACTTTCACTTCTTCCTATTCACTTCATCCAAATTTACAAGATCCAACGAGTTTAACTACCTTTCCCTATGAAGAAACTTTATAAAAAGATGAAACCAATCCCTATTTTAAGAGACAGACCCCATAGCCCAATGGTAATTTAAGCATTTAATCATCCAAACAATTCAAATAAAAAAAAACAAATCCTGAACTAGCATAACTAGCCTAATATTTTAACCTAAACAAAGCTAAATCTTATAGAGAGATCCCTCTATGAAGCTAGCAAGGCTAGATCCCAGCTTCCAAAGTGGTTTTATGGTTACCTATGTCAT
Organism: Picea engelmannii; assembly: GCA_009831015.1. Classification (NCBI taxonomy): domain Eukaryota; kingdom Viridiplantae; phylum Streptophyta; class Pinopsida; order Pinales; family Pinaceae; genus Picea; species Picea engelmannii. The sequence goes on from ML783842.1 coordinate 1,155,536, forward strand.
TTCTTCTACAAACTCTAGAAATTACAGAGCGATAACATAGTGGCGACCATACTAGGGACGAATTTTTTTTCCACTTCTACAGATTCTTTTCCCTAGTAAGAAAACTTTATTTTTGGAAAATAAAGGATTCAAATCTTTAGAAATAAATGTTCATAGGTTGTAAACTTTGTAAATAATTAAGTAATTTGTTTAAAGATTTAGTTGTGGATCCAAAAAGAATTCACACCAGATCTCATCCCGATCCAAAACCTGTAAAAGTTGTAGATGACCCTGAAAAATTGATTAGGAAAAGAAGTTAAGTAGAAAGTCAAGGGAGCAATAGTTCCCCACTTAGGGAAACCTCTCTCGCAGAGAAATTTGTCACAATCTAGGATATTGAGTTTGATCTACCATTTGAGCATAGTCTATTCAGAACTAAGTCTGAGAGTTTCATGGATGAAACAATATTAAATCAAGATATTCTAAAGCTTGGCACATCTGAAAGACAATCTTTTGAATCAAATCTTGATCAACAAATCCTCCAAAATTTTGACAAGTTACAAGATCTGGAATCAAAATTCGATCAAGCTTTACATGAAGCTTATATTCAACAATCTGTTGAAATTTCTGCCTTGACCATTTCCACATCATCTATTAATTCTCAATTGATTCATCCTACATCTACCAGTCTTGCTTCTTCTATATTTTCCACTAATTCTCCAATAACTTCACATATAGTGATCCAGCCTATTATAGGATTTCATGCATCTACACCTTCCACAAGTTCACCTATTATCCATCCTCATATACTAATCATGGCAACAAGATATGATCCCCTCGTTTTTCTTGCTCCTTTACATAATATGCCCCAAGACTATCAAACTAGGATTCCTCAGTTTGATGGCATTGGAACTATGATTGCACAACAACATGTGGATAAGATGAATGAATTTTTTGACCTGAAAGAAGTAGATGAGGAAGATGCCAAAATGAGATTGTTTTCCCAAAGCTTAAATGGAGAAGTCAGGAAATGGTTCAAAGCCTTACTAGCTGCTAGTATAAATGGCATTACTACTTTTCACCAATCATTCCTCAATAGATGGGAAGTTAAGAAAAATCCACTTCATATTTTATCTAAATATGAAAGTATTAAAAGATCCCCTGGGGGAAAGTGTGTCGGATTATTGCACTATATTTAACAATATTTCCAATGCAATTCCAGCAAACATTAAACTCCCTCAAGGTTTAGCTTTGATTAAATTCCCTAATGGTTTTGATGCTGACATGTCTTATCAATTGAGAGAAAGCAATCCTGCAACCTTAGAAGAGATGTAGAGATATGATGTGAGTGTAGAGGCCAATATGTTAGCTAAGAGGGCTAGACTTAGAACATAGAGGAGAGTAAGTATAAAAGAAGAACCATCTACCTCTTCTGCTGATGCAAAAATAGACTCTTTAGTTAGAACCATGGAAAGGATGATGAACAGGTTAGACATTGTTGATAGGACTCCTCCTAGAGAAAATCAACCGGCCCCAAGTCTGAAATCCTAATTTTTGGGGAAACCAACCCCAAATTAGACAAAGAGAACAAAGAGAAAAAAGAGGTCAAGATCAATAGATCAGGCCTCCATTTCAAGAAAATTATGCTGATGAAGGGGAAGAAATAGTTGAATACTTTGATGATGTTCAGATCAATTTGATGGGAATAAATGATAATGATTCTGTATTTCTCACTCAAGAAGAACATGATCTTTTCCTGGAGGGCAGTGATATGTTTTTGTATTGTGCGCTTCTCCTAGGATCTTTTCATTCTTTCAACTGTGGTGAACAGCTTCATATGTGCCTGCATGGAAAATGTTTATTGTTGCGCCTCCTATATCTGTGCTTCCAGCTCTCTTAGCTCTGGATCATCGGTGAGGTGTTGATATGTCTGTGCACTTCTATCACTCAGTTGTTTGCAGTTCAAGGCAAGGGCTCTTATCCTTATTACTATGTTCTTAGCGGTTTCCTCCCTCTGGTCACGCACCTCCTTCGGGGTGCTCGATACTACTTGGGCCTAAAATTTTGTAATCCTGGCTTGAAGCTGTTGGATGGTCTCAGCGACCTTCACTACTTGAGCCTCGACCGACTCTTGGTCCTCATGTACCAAGCCTGGCACAGAGTGACATACTTTACTCACTACCTCTTTGACCGTGGCCCGTTCTGCGAGCAACTACTCCTTTTCTCTCTGTAGCTGGGATTTTTCCTCCTAGAGCATTGCTTGAAACTCTTCTCTCTCACTTTCATAGGTGGATACACTGTACTGCGCTTCTCATAATTATTCTAAGGCTTCATCTTTCTCTTGTTTCAAGGCTTATGTAGCCTTCTCCTTCTCTTCCTGGACTTTCTGAATTCGAGCTTCTGTCGCATCTACAAGTCTTCTCAATTGGGCTAGTTCATCCCCCAATTTTGCAATATGTGACGCAATAGGTACTATGTGGACCTATTGTTCCAATGAGGTTCAAATGCTACAAACCTGCCTTCAGCGAGGTTCCAGTCTGCGAAGTCTTCCATCTATTCTCTGTATCTTCTTGTAGCTTTTCCAACTTAGCTTTCTTTTTATTGAGATTCCTTGCCTTCTTTCATGTGATCTGAGTCTCTCTAACTGTTTATGGAATCCTCTTTCCATTTTTATTCTTATATTCCCCTAGCGTAGTGACTTTGCACTGCTGATGTGCCCTTAAAGGGTCTGAAGTTAATATACCTTCTCTTAATACTTCTTGGGTGGATATACTTCTTTCTTGAATGGATAGGTCCTTCAAACCTTCTTGCATTCTTTCAACCTTGAAAACTAATTCTCTTTCCTTCTGTCCCTCTTGCATTGTTTCTTTGTTATGTTGCTTCGACTTATCCTCTCGTTCTTCTATTAGTTGAACTACTTTTCTAGCTATGAAATCCCATATTTCTTTCTTTTTCTTTTCTGTAGCTTCTTCCTCGGCTTTCCTTCTAATCCGATCCTTCTCAATCCAAGTCTTACCTAACAAAAGTGGGAAAGGGGCGTTGTTCTCAACAAACTTAATGACTTCAAATTCCTCTTGAGTGGATGTTCCATGAATAATAATAGGTACATTAGTAACTATTCCACATAAGGTTATCATCTATCCCTTAAACAAGCCTATCCTTCCCAATGAAGGTACCATAGTAGGCTTTCCCAAAATTTCCCAAGTGTCTTATGTCATAATATTCACTTGTGTTTCCTCATCCAAGACACAGTCTATGTCAAAGTCCTCTATTCTTGCACTTAGGCATTGTTTTACTTTCAGGATCTCTGGTAAACTAACATATTTGAACATCCATCATTTCTTTCAACTGTAATAGCATAGTCTGAGTTTTCTCTGATTCTTTCACTTTATGATTCTCTAACATAACCTTTGTCTCTTGACTTCCTTCATAGTTTTCTTTTCTCATGTTCGTTCGTTCAACTTTAGCAATCATCCTTGGATAATCCTCAACCTCATGACCAACAATCTTACAACAAAGAAAAATAGGACCTGTGCTAGGGCATTCCTTAGCAAGATGTCCTAGTCTCTAGGGCACAATCTCAATCCTCTTTTCCTTTTAAATGTTCCCCAACCTCTTATGTACTGTGCACTAGGATCACAATGCTAGACCTGCACTCTGCAAAAAAAAATTCTAGGTTCATGGATCCACTTATTAGTCCAAAAATTCTTTCTATGCAGAGGAATAACATATCTTTCTTCATTTCTATTAACTTTACTCATATCACCTCTTTCTTTCAACTGTGCCCTAGTCTCCAAACTAGGACAAAATCTATTAAAGATACTTAAATTCATGCTTTCAAAACAAAAAATTTCACTTATCTTTCTCTTGTCAAAGCACAAAGATTTACCTCTTTTAAGATCTTACCTCTTTTCTGTTAATCCCTAAATAGTGGCTCATTACCCCTTAATTGGGGTATATTACATTATTAATGTTATTTTATTTATGTCGGCTTCAGTCCATTAGTTGTAATTGTACCTCCTAGTCTCCTATATATACCAAGGAGACATTTTCATTTGGAATCATCTTATATTTGGACATTTATGTGGGCATGAGGAGGTTTCCCCCTCGAAGAGGATTATTACCTAAATTTATATCTTTTTCAAGGAGCAATACCTTCTTTGGCCAATTGATAAATCTAAAGCAAAAGGGTTCAACTACAGAGCACATTGAGAACTTCCAAAAATTGAATATAAAGGTAACATATATTCTAGATGAGCACTTGATTGTTGTATTCATAGGAACTTTAAAGGATAACATTCAACATGAGGTTCTCCTTTGGGAACCCAAACCATTGGAGAATGCATTTAGGGTGGCAAGAAATGTAGAAAGTAAAAATATGGTTGTGGTTACTAGAAGGACCAATCCTAACACCTATAGAGAGAATAATGCTCCTTCTTCTAAAACACCTCAACCTACAAGGTTGACACCTCAACAATTGGAGGAAAGAAAAGAAAAAGGTTTATGCTTTAATTGTGACAATAAGTACAGTAAGGGACATAAGTGTGGTGAGAAGAAATTATTCTACATAGATTATGAAGAGGAAGAATAAGAAGAATAAGAACCATCTCAAGATGAAAACGTAGAAGCAATTTCGTCTAAAGAGTTGACTCCCACAATATCGTGTAATGCATTGGTTGGAATTAGCACTCCTCAAACCCTCAATATTCAAGGATATATCAAAAATAAAAAGGTAATAGTCCTAATTGATTCTGGTAGTACTCATAATTTCATTCACTATAAATTATCCAAAGCTCTCAATTGCTTTGTATATCCAACGCTAGAGTTTCAAGTAATGATTGTAGATGGATGAACTATCAATTGCTCAAGAAAATTCAATAAGATCAATCTTACTATGGGGGAATATGTAATGAATAGTCCAATGATTGATATACCCATGGGTGGTGTTGATGTTGTACTAGGAATCCAATGGTTACAATCATTAGGAACAATGGATTTTAATTTTCAAGAACTTTTCATGAAATTTTCATTGGAAGGAAAAGAAATTGAGTTAAGAGGTATCACAGGGAAACCCAGTAAGGTGATAATCTCTAATGGCATGAAAAAATTATTGAAAAAGGGGCATCAAGATGTTATTGTACAACTATGTTCACTATATGTTCAAACATCTAATCCATCTATTCCTCTAGATCTCCAAGGGATCAATGATAAGCATTCCAAAGTATTTGAATATATTCCCAGAGGTCTTCCACCCACTCGAAATCATGATCATGATATTCACCTATTTTCTGGGAGTGTTCCTCCTAACATCAGGCCATATAGATACCCTTATGCCCAAAAGAGTGAAATTGAGCGCATGGTTGAATAAATGTTAGAGGTTGGCATTATTATACCTAGACAAAGTTCTTACTTTGCACTAGTGGTAATGGTATTCAAGAAAGATGGCTCATGATGTATGTGTCTAGATTATAGAGAGCTCAACAAGATCACTATTAAAGATAAGTTTCCCATTCCCGTCATTGATGAATTGTTAGATGAACTACATGGAGCAATCTATTTCACAAAGTTGGATCTTCGTTTAGGGTATCATTAGATTAGAATGAAGGAATAAGATATCCCAAAAACAACATTCTAAACTCATGAAGGCCATTATGAATTTTTGGTCATGCCTTTTGGCCTTACAAATGCACCTTCCACATTCCAAGGGTTGATGAATTCCATTTTCAAGTCATTCCTTCAAAAATTTGTGTTAGTATTTTTTGATGATATACTAATCTATAGCAAGTCTTGGGAGGATCATGTGCAACATGTTGACAAGGTGCTACAACTACTAAAGGAGCAACAACTATATGACAAACCATCCAAATGTTTCTTTTGAGTGAAGGAGGTAAAGTATTTGGGTAATAGTGTATCTCATGAAGGTGTCAAGGTAGACCCTAACAAGATTAAGGCCATGATGGACTGGCCGATTCCCAAAACACTGAAGAATCTTAGAGGATTTTGGGGTTGACAGGTTACTACCGCAAGTTTGTTCGACACTATGGAATAATAGAAACACCTTTAATGACACTAACTAAGAAGGATTCATTTTCATGGACTCCAGAGGCAACTAAATATTTTGAATAACTTAAAGAGGTGATGTGAAAAGCTCCTGTCTTGACCACTCCAGACTTCACAAAAACCTTTATTGTGGAATGTGATGCCTTAGGAAATAGAATTGGTGCTGACCTAATGCAAGAAGGAAGGCCCCTGGATTTTGAAAGTTGACCACTCAAGGGAAAGGACTTACACAAACCCATTTATGAGAATTAAATGATGGCAATAATACATGCATTGAAGAAATGGTGTCCTTACCTAATAGGTAGGCACTTCAAGGTCAAAACAGATAATGATAGTCTTAAATACTTCTTGGAACAAAGACTATCTTCAAAAGAACAACAAAAATGGGTGACTAAGATATTGGGTTGTGATTTTGAAATCATCTATAAAAAAGGGAAGCAAAATGTTGTGGCAGATGCACTCTGAAGAAAGGATGAAGATGTTGAGGCCTTTCTCTATGTTATCTCGATCATCCAACCCGATTGGATAATAGAAGCAAGGGATGAATGGAAGAATGACAAAAAAGTGTGGACTCTCATTCAAAGGTTGCAACAGGATTCTAGTGCATCAGATACATTTACATGGAATAATGATTCACTATGGTACAAATATCACTTACACTTATGTAAGAACTCCCAACTCAAACAAAAGGTACTATTGGAATTGCACACCTCTCCAGTAGGAGGGCACTCAAGATTTTTGAAAACCTACCATAGGGTCAAGAAGGAATTTTTTGGGGATGGGCTTAAAACTGATGTTCAAAGGTTTGTGGTAGAATGTTTGGTTTGCCAACAAAATAAGGTGGAAATAATTAAGACCCCGGGTCTTTTACAACCATTAGCCATCCCAAGTTAGCATTGGGAGGAGGTTTCCATGGATTTCATCACAGGGTTACCGAAGTCTAAAGGAAAGAGTGTCATCAAGGTGATTATTGATAGATTGACCAAGTACGCACACTTTTTCTGCACTCTCTCATCCCTTCAAATCTAGTATAGTTTCCACTGCATTCATGGAGACAGTTCAAAAGCTACATGGAAGCCCAAAGATTATTGTAAGTGACTGAGATCCCATCTTCACTGGACATCTTTGGACATAATTATTTTCTTGTTTGGGTACTCAATTGGATCATAGATCATCCTATCATCCTCAATCTGATGGACAAACTGAGATAGTGAACAAATGTCTGGAAAGATACCTTCATTGCATTGTCTCTGATAAACAAACACAATGGTTCAAATGGTAACCCTTGGCAGAATGGTGGTATAACACTTCCTTTCATACTGCAACAAAAATGACACCATTTATGGCACTCTATGGATACCACCCTCCTTCCATCACTTATTCTCTAAAAGAAAAATCTAAGGTTCAAGCAGTGGAAGATCACATCGAGCATCAACAACAAGTTCTCCAAATATTAAAGGACAACCTAACCACGACAGAGAATCGCATGAAACAACAACCAGATCAACATCGTAGTGAAAGAAGTTTTGAAGTAGGGGATTGGGTGTTTTTAAGACTAAAACCATACAAACATATGTCCCTCAAGCAAGCCAAGATAGATAATAAATTATCAGCAAAATACTATGCCCCTTATAAGGTGTTGCAAAGGATTGGTACTATGACATACAAATTGGAGTTGCTTGCATCTTCACGAGTACATCTAGTTTTCCATGTTCTATGCTTAAAGAAGGTTATAGGTGACAAGATCTCAGTTCAAAATATATTGCTAGAACTTGACAAGGAAGGAAAAATCATATTGGAGCCTGAAGCCATTACTAACACAATAATTTGCCAGTTGAGTAATATATCCATTTCAGAGTATCTCATTAAATGGAGGAAACTATCGGCTGAAGATTCCACTTGGGAAGATGAGTCTTTTATACAAAAGCATCCAGAGTTACTCAAGCGTTGTGGAAAACACTTGTCTCAAGGGGAGGGGCATGTTAAGCCCTAAATAGTGGCTCATTACCCCTTAATTGGGGCATATTACATTAGTAATGTTATTTTATTTATGTCAGCTTGAGTCCATTAGTTGTAATTGTACCTCCTAGTCTCCTATATATACCAAGGAGACATTTTCATTTGGAATCATCTTGTATTTGGACATTTATGTGGGCATAAGGAGGTTTCTCCCTCGAAGAGGCTTATTATCTGAATTTATATCTTTTTCAAGGCGTCGGGAACTTATTCTGAGGTTTTTCTATGCTATATTGATATTTGGTTCTTAACATTTTCTTCAGATCGGATTTATTTCTTAGCACGGAGCATTGCAAGTCAAGTAGAGTATTGTGCACTTCGGTAGCATATCTACGCACAAAGATTCTCTTTTCTTTACTTCAATTCCCAACAATCATAGTTTCAGGTCCTATAAATGGAACCATTTGTTGGCACAAGGGTAGACCTGGGGTTCAACACTTAACAACGCACCAACAAAACTCCAACTACCGGCCCTTTTGGGGACACCTGCGAAGCAGGAAAGGTCTCATTCGAGGTAGAAGCAGGGGGGTTACAAGATGCAGGTGTCTGTAATCAAGCTGGGACACAGATCTATGATAATAACACTTCGCAGGGTATTCTATTAACACTTAGAACATGACATGCATTAATTTCCTCATCTTAGTAACATCACAGAACATACCCAAATATAGATCGGTGCAGTAATAATAAATGATTATATATCCTAAGCACTTAACACTAAGCTAGATCTAACATTCATTTATCCTTAACACAAGTAAAGCACTAAGCAACAACAGATCTATCTATCATACATAATAATCAAAGCACTGAGTAGATTCATAACATAAACAACACAACACAAAGCAAACCAAAGACATAAGATGTATGTGGTTCACCCCCAGTGTGGGGCTATGTCCACCAACCACTTCGCCTTCTTTATTATTCATCTGAATCTTACATTCATTCACTCCTGTGCACTAAGCCACAGAGCCAAGCTTCACATTAGACATGAGATCTGCGCACTGAGCACCAAATCCTCCTTCCAAAACTTGGTCAAGACACATAGCCAATTCTCTATCAAGAACAAAGCCTTACTCACATACATTCCCTTGCACAAAGCTAATCACATTACTTGCACTTAGCTCTCCACTCTTATCTAAAATCTTCTCCTTCTACCATACATTCTTCTTTTATTTATACTTTTGCAATCCCTTACAATAAGGCCTAACATGGGAAAACCCCATGGGCCAACATCCCATAAACTCATTACAAAAACCCTAGAGAACCCCTTACTAGGTCCACATAGCCCGCAAAATAATTGAGATCCGCGATCTCAGCTCTGCCTGGGCGCTCCTTCTTCAAACAATGTGTCGAAGTTCAAAAGTGGTCCAAACCTGGCCAAGGTTTCCTCAAAACTTGGTCTAGGGCCAACAACCCTAATGGTTGTAGATTTTTATTAATGATAACAAGAGAGTTACTAGGCTAAACAAGACACCTTGGTGGCCCATGCAAGCCTAGGGAACCAAGAAAAGATTCCAACTTAGACAATTTCAATATCTCTCAAAATCACATCTCCCAATGCAAGCAATTTTATTTCTCCAATGCAAAATTAGATTAGTTCCTTATAAAATGGGTTATGGATTTTTCTTGTTTTAGGTTAGGTATGCTACCTCTTGAGGGATGTAATCCCTTTTACTCCCTTGAGAAAGTAACCCTAACAAGGTAGAACTAGGAGGGAGTAAGTTGTTTTACTCCTCCTAGTAGCCTTTCTAGTAGCTTTTTCAACAAAGAATAATGATAAAAATTGGTGGAGGGTATATTCCCTTATATTCCTCCAAGTATCTAGCCAATAACAACCATGGAACAAGAAATAAGAACTAACAACATGCATATTTTACTTACAAGTTCCAAGAGCATGCAAGAAAAAACCCTAGTTACCAAGTAACTTTCATCACCACAACAAGAGAAAAATCCTCCAAGAGCTAGCACACCACTTCACTCCACAAGAAAAATGATAAACCATAGCATAAAAGAGAGAGAGAATGATATTTCCAAAGAGGGGCGCAAATTTCAGCCTAGTAGCTCTTCTCACATGAGAGAGTTATGATAAAATGAAATGAATTTGATCCTTATTTATTAAAAAAACTCCTAAAAAGTATTTTTCCTCATAGAGTAGGGTAAACCACAAAATAAGGGAGCCATTCCCCCTTTATTTTTACCCTCTACAAAATAATTTGAATTTAACTTTAAAATTTTCACAAAAGAAACCCTAAAGGTGACGTCAAACCATTTTAGGGTGATGTCTTGACATAATTAGCGAGTTTTTGATCTTGAGGATGAAATCGTTGGGCCTACAAAGGCCTTCCCTTCATGTGCTAGGCTTCTTCACGGTGCAAGGGATCCTCCTCGTCCAAAAGATCCAAGTGTCCATAAAAAATCATCTTCACCACTAAAACCCTAGCCCTAGGGTGACGTTAAGTCCTCCAAGATGATGTCAAATCCTCCAAAGGAAATTCCTTGAGCTTGTAAGGACTAGGTTACCTCCTCCAAGGCGTCTTTCTTTTCCTCCAAAGATAACATTCATTTTCTGTCTTGCCCCAAGGTCTTGGCTATGGCATCCAACCGGTGGGATTCCTGCCCCAATGAAGGCCCAATCTGAGATTGTTCCTTCAAATTGTCCATCAAGAAGGTCCTACAAAGATAGGAAAGTGAGCCCTCCAAGGATATCAAGTCAAAACATCATGGCAAGTGAAATCACATTTAATACAAAAGCCATCTAAGCAAGTACATAAAATACTACCTCATCAAATTAAACAAGTGCTCAAAGATCCTATGCAATTTTCCAAGTTTAGGTATGGGAGGTGGTGTCGCCTAATACACACCTACAAATGTGGATAAGTCTCCTACCCACTTGGTGTGTCATTGGAGGAAAAAACCTGAGTCCAGACCCATTGTCACCTCAATCTAGACTCCTTCTGTCTAGGCTCACTCCCAGGGAATCCAAGGGGGGTAGACCCTATTAAACTATGTGAAGTTTTATTAAAGTTCTAGGAGTTAATTAAGTTATGGATTAAGGATACCCAACCCAATTACAAGCATCAATTCAAGATGTAATTCCTTCAATGACAAACAAACCTTTCTTTTACAAAATAACAATTGGACCGGTGCCTAAAGATTACCAAACTTCACTTATTGAGATATGCACAAGTAAAATATTTTTCTACAAATTAAAATAAAGAACGGAATGATTTACACAATGAGTTAAATAGTAAAATTACACTTGAAACAATTAATTCTTAATGAATAAAGAATATATCAAATATCAAATAAAGAATGCCTAGACAATAAATAATCACATGTAAAGAAATCTTTGAAAAAAAAAGAATGAAAGTGATTGAAAGTAAATTACATAAAATTAAATTGAAAGACTTGAAATGTAAATGTTGTGAAATGTGAGTAGGTTGATTTTAATAAATTTTAGGTCTCTTTTGAACTTAGGGGGATTAGATGTGAATTGTGAGAATATTAAACTATGTGACTACCCCAAGTTCCTTATCCCTTAACCAAGAGGAAGTGTTGGGTGCTCAACAAGAGAACAACAATATTCTCCCCTAGCTCCACATGTCAAATCCAAAGTTCTTGTGTGCTCAACAAGGAGGACACTTAGTGTTGTGAATGTTGGATCATGTTGTCATTGATGTCAATGGTTTCATTGATTGATGTCAAGTGATTGATTAATGTCAAAGGATTGATTGATTGATGATTGATGTAATGTCCTTGATTAGAATGCATAAATGAAGATGGATCAATGAGTTGTCATTGATTTGATGAAGATGGATCAATGATTTGTCATTGATATGATGAATATGGATCAATGAGTTATCATTGATACACAATAATTGATGAAGATGGATAGATATGGTTTCATTGGTATATGATGCATTGTTGGAATAGTGTATAGATGACTCATTATTGTCTTATCATGACTGATAAGGTGCACAAATAGATGAACTCCAAAGTGGTCCCCTTATGGTGAAAGCCCTCACAGGAAGATGCTTTGCAGATTGAGTTATCCTAGAAGAATGGTTGGAGGACCCATGCTTGCATGTGGAATAATGAGATAAAGATCAATGAAGTTGTTGGTTAAACTATCCTATATGGATAGTACTTGTCATGCCATTTCCAGTGGTATGTGGAACGTCACATAACTCCTCACGGATTGAGAGTTATGGCCTTACGAAGTTCGAGGACCCTCACATGTTGGCTTGAAGCCCACAAGGTCAAAGAAGTCAAAGTGCTTGAAAGAAGAAATCATTATTTAAATGATAAAGTAAAGTGACAAAGTCAAGGTGGATTATTTAAATAATAAAGAGAAGTGACAAAATCAAGAAAGATTATTTAAATGATAAAGTGAGATGATAAAATCAAGAAGGAATATTTAAATGATAAAATATTGGAGAACTTTCTATTTATGTAAAGTGTTTAACCCTAAAAATAAGAAAAATAGGTTAAGTGACCTAGAGGATGAAAGTATAAATAAGATATCAATGGTCTCTTGCAAAACATCTTTTTTGTGGATCAATGGAGAGCTTCTTGTGAGAATATCTTTTGGAGTATTGATGGAGAGCTTCTTGTGAGAGCATTTTGGTGTGGATCTCTTGAGCATGATTGAAGATCTATTCTGAGAGAGAAGAGATTGAGAGGATCTCATGGATGCGTTGAAGTTTTGACAAGTCTGAGATCATGACAGCAAAATTCTCAGAATTACAGAAAAAATCTATTTCCTGATGTGTATGCGGGTTGTCTGTGTATAGGGTGCATATACACGAGTTGTCTATGTACAGGGTGTGTACAATACGCGGGTTGTATGTGTATAGGGATCATATAGTGGATAAAATCATGGATATTTGTGGTTGAGCTGATGACAAGCTGTTGAAGACTGAAGCAGGTTCCAGATATGGATTTATGGGCTCAGATTTGTCACTAAGACACTGGCATGGTTACATTATTGTCTTGATGGATAGTATTGCTTGTTGTGTTGTGAATGCTTAGGGAATTCTTGGTATGGCTTCTGTGATGTGGTTTATGTTGGTTTATGGAGTGAGCATTACTCTTGTGACTCAGTTGTGATATGATTTCTATGGTATACTAGTTTCTTATACATGATTGAGTTAGCATTCATATTGATTGGTTGTGGAGCATGAGTAAGCTATTGGAGAGCTTGGACATGTTGTGACTGGCTCGTGGTCAGTTTGGACAGTGAGAGATAGAAGAGAATGATAAAGGATAAACCCTAATAGCTCAGAAGGTATACGTAGGTTGTTGTATACACTGGTCGTGTACATACGCGGGATGTAGTGAGCCAGGGCACGTACACACACGGGATGTAGTGAGCCAAAGCACGTACACACACAGGCTACACTATTGACAGGTCACGTACCTATTGCAGATTGATATTTGTTGAGGATTGTTGCCTCATCTTAGTTGGTGCTGAGAATGCAAGCTGAGTCTTGCATTATAGAGCTGGTGCTCTTATAGAGTTGTAATCTATTCAGTTGTTGCTGAAAAACCCCAAGGATTGTAGTCCGTAATAAAAGGAAAATTGTCCATACATCATGTGTTCTTTGTGTTCCTTGTGGTGATGACTTTTTGATGATATATTGTTCATATGTGTTCACATCTAACTAGTTATAAATGAAAGCAATGAGTAATGAGTAAAATGTTGAATGCTAACTAATGAGTTTTGTGTAAGAGGGAAGTTTTGAAAAAAAGAGCCCCACACTCATTCACCCCCCCTCTAAGTGTGGTAGGTGTGTCCAACAATCGGTATCAGAGTGGGCCTTCACTACAAGCCTTAACAAGCTTTAAGGATATCCATAGACACACAAATGGATGATGAAATACCAATACTTGATGAGAAAAACTATTCTACTTGGAGAATAGAGATGAGAATACATTTGAAGACAATGGAAGCAACTATTTGGAAGGTAGCCATTGGTGGATCGGTTCCCTTGAAGAACAAGTCAAAGTTTGTAGCTCAAAGGTAAGGAAAGAAGAATGATGCATTAGCTCTCAAGACCATTTTTAGTGGACTCTCAAGCCCTATCAAGGAGAGCATGGGACAATGCAATTCCGCTAAGGATCTATGGTTAAAGCGAGAGGAGACATATCAACAAGGAAGAATATGATGAATACCATTCCATCAAGATCATTAAAGGTAAAGAATCTCCAAAGACTCCTGAATGAATTATTTATAAATGTGATCTTAAAAACATTTCAAATGAAGAAAAAGAATCAAGTGATAATGGTAGCACAAAGGAAAGCAAAGAATCATGTGATGATGTTGGCAAAAAGGAAGATCTTGAAAGTAATTCAAATGAAGGTAAAAAATATCCAAAGACTCTTGATTGCAATGATTCAAAATGTGATAATGTTGAATGTTTCTACTCAAGTGAAGAAGAATATCTAGAAATAGTTTGTGTGAAGTTTGATCGTAATTATCCCATGAAAAGAATAGAAGAAGATCTATTAGAACTTCAAAAAGAAGTTGAAGAGGGTTTATATAGATATAGCAGTGATCATTATTATACACACTATAACTATCTTTCAGATAACACTAAGAAGTTTCGTAGGAGGAGTCAAAGGCACATCTTGAGGTTAAAGGGAATGCTCAAAGAACAAGAAGAGAGCAATAAGACTCAATTAGAAGAAAAGGAAGAATATATCACTAGACTAAAAAATAGAAAAGAAGATATGAATGTAGATGATGAGATTAGAAAAAGTTTTGAAACTATTGTCCATCTCAAGACCCAAATTGAAGAAGCCAAAAGGATAGAGGAACTATTGAAAAATCAGATAAATGAAAAGGAAGAGTCAAGTTGTAAGTTAGAAGCTGAAATTGTTGATCTTAGAAAGAAAGTGGAGAAGTCAAATAAATTCTTGAATAACTCACTAATCTTGGATGAGATCTTGGAAAGTCAAAGATCACCATATGATAAATCAGGTCTTGGATACAAAAAGGAAACTACACATGTTAAAGAAAGCACCTCAAAGAAGCATGAGGTAAGTCCATCAAAGAAGGAAGAAAATGTTGCAAAACAACCATCTACACAAGGAAAATAAAATTTCAAAAGAACAAAGCAAGGAAAACATCAAGAAGCTATTCTTGGGACACCAAAGGAAAGATATGAAAGTATTTTTCATGGGCATTGTTATTCATGTAATGGATATGGTCACAAAGCTTTTGAATGTAGATCTTATGAAAGGAGATATAATGGAAGATTTTATAACACCATGAGGTGTTGGAGATGTGATAAAGTAGGACATATTGTTGTTCATTGTAATTCCATAAGATGCTATAGCTATAGTGGATTTGGCCACAAATCCCAGAAGTGGTAGAACACAAGAAGAAATTCCATGATGAGGACTTCACATAGCATGGCTAGAAGAAGGAATGAAGTAAGGAAGGGAGACATATTTGAAAAGATGTATGCTCAGAGCACAAGTTCTAAGCAGTAGGGACATCTACATAAGTGGGTAAAGAAATCATAGCAACTAGAACAGAATGAAAGACTAAAGGGAAGCTCAAATATGTCATCTACCGAGGCATATGCAGGTGATAGTGGTATCAATCATGTACATACATAGGATGACCTTGTATAGGTCGCGTACATATGTGAGTTGTCTATGCAACAAGCCGTGTATATGTGAAAAATCCTTGGGAAAAAGGCTACGCACATGGGTTGCAGCTTGATGTGATGATATAACTTTGTGATGCAGGGTCTGACATGGTTTATTGTAGGTTCTGACACTGTTTGCTACAGGTTTTCATGATTCTATATTGGATTATGTAAGGTGATGATGTAAAATAAAATCTTGGGTGCATGGCACTAACCCATGAGTATGGATTGATGCATTTTTCTGTTGAAGAACAATGTTGGTTATGAAAGTGAAGTTATGGCACCTTGGTTATGAGATATATCTTGATGATGTATTAGAAGCTTACTTGTTGGAAAGCTTGATGCATGCATTTATCATATGGATGGGCTACACATTGGGATATGTTGTTGGTGAGTTGATGAGGTAATCATGTTGTACATCATTGATGATTCATAGCTTGATCTATAATTGATACATGTTTGGTACACTCATAGATGACATATGCTTGATGATACTACACCATTGGTACTACTTGATTAGCACAACATTTGGAATTTGTTTGAGATACATGATTGTGGCACTTGGTTCATGATGAAGACATATCATGAGTGATATGATACATTGTTTGTCATGTTGGTAGATCCACATGGTTGGCATATTGGTAGATGCACATGGTTGACATATTGGTGGATGCACATGGTTGGCATATTGGTAGATGCACATATTGGCATGTTGATAGAGGCATATGATTGATACATTCCATGGATGATATCTTTTGGCACATTGCATGATGTTGATGTACATGGTTGATATACATAGGTTTTGTGCATGATGAGCACACATTTTTGTACAGGATGTACTTGGTTGATATTTTTCTCATGATTATTTATTTCATTGTTGACATATCTTTTGTTTCATGATCATATGGAATGAGTTTAATGCATGAACAAGTCCAAGGATTGTTATATGGTAGCACATTGTTCATCTTGCAGAGAAGATAGGGGAGACATACCCATAGGGGGATTCATTCTTCTTCTCGTGATTCTCGGAGGAGATATTTATCAGATGCATACCTAGAAAAGAGCCATGTATTTGAAGAAAGAGCACATAAGCATAATTCCAGGGGGATTATGTTCAATGTATATTCAACATTACATCAGAGTGATATCCATTATTCAAAAGGTGATATATTTTTCATAGGAAGATAAAAGGCACTCAGGCAGGGGGAGCGGCCCTAAGAGGAGAATGGCCCTTTGCCATTGATGTCAAAGGGAGAGTGTTAAGAACCAAACATCAATATAGCATAGAAAAACTTCAAGAAAAGTACTCAACGCCTTGAAAAAGAGGTAATATCAGATAATAAGCCTCTTCGAGGGGGCAACCTCCTTTTACCCCACTTAAATGTTCAAGTACAAGATGATTCAAAATGAAAATGTCTCCTTGGTATATATAGGAGA